>CM055121.1:32277647-32438302 GCA_029206835.1 Rana muscosa | reverse complement strand
TATGAGTCAGACTATAACATCTCCACTCAAAATAGTTTCCTTCCTTTGAGAGATATGGGTGTTTTAGATGAAGATGCCTATCAGGCTACGTCTGCAGTCAATGAGATTGGGGGGCTGGGAGGAGGACACTATGGTTTCAATTATGGTGGCCCCAGAGATGGCAACCAGAGAGAAAACTATGGACAACAAAGTTGAGGTTTTCCCAAACAGGGCCAAGGAATAAAAAGGGTGGTAGAACTAAGAGAGGAATTAGAGGGGGGAGGCGTGCTCAGTCCAAAAAGACCAAGGATGTAGTGGGCGCTGGCATCTTTAATCTGAGTGCGCACCCCTTGACAGCTCCGGAGTTAGCAGTTCTTGATAGAGGGTTGAAATATGCCCCACCCAGAAATTTGAATAAATTTCATACTTACATGGACATTCATAAATATGTCCGGAAATTGAATGTCCAGAGGTATATGGCTTCTAACCCATTTAACCCTTCTAAGACGGCCTCTTTTGGATTTTCACATTCTGTTCTGTCCAACGCCTCAGTTTTTAACCCGCCTGGTCACCTCTCTCCTTCATTGCGAGTTTTTAGGGATTTAGCCCTAAAGGATTTAGATGAGATGCGTTTTAAACAGATTAAGACCAAAAAGGAAATAGAAGAGGGTATTGAATCCCTCTGTGCTAACAAAAATATAGTTATTCGCCCCTCTGACAAAGGGGGCAGTATAGTCGTCCTTAATAAGGACGACTATATGCAAGAAATGTACCGTATCTTAGAGGATAGGGCCACATACACTCCCTTGACATTGAACCCTGGGGAAAGATATAAAATTATATTGTAAAGAATTGTCTCTAGAGGGTTTGATCACAATATCCTAAACAAAAAAGAAAAATCATTTTTGATTCCCAGATCCCCAAGGATCCCAATTATTTACTACCTACCAAAGGTGCATAAGAGTCTTACTTGCCCCCCGGGACGTCCCATCATGAGTGGGATAGATTCCATTACTTCCCGGGTGGGCAAGTACATAGACTTCTTTTTGCAGCCCCTGGTACGAGAGATGCCATCTTATGTCAAAGACACCAGGCATGTTATCAACCTTCTGTCTAACCTTAAACCATGTGCAGACCTATGGATGGTGACTGCAGATGTCACCTCTCTGTATACAGTGATCCCCCACCGGTTGGGTTTGGAGGCTGTATCTCATTTCCTGAACAGAGACTCTAGGTTACCAACTGAGCAGGTTGAATTTATTATGGAGCTGTTGGAATATGCAGCTACCCATAATTTCTTTTGGTTTGATGGCTGTTTTTATAGACAGGATAGAGGTGTTGCTATGGGGGCTAAATATGCCCCCAGTCTAGCAAACCTCTTTATGGCTAAGTGGGAGGAGGATGTCGTCTGTGTTTCAACCAGGCCGCAGGTGGTCCTTTGGGCCCGGTACATAGACGACATCCTCCTCCTATGGAACGGCAATAGAGATGATCTTGCGCTGTTTATGGATGACCTCAACATTAATAATAGGGGCATACATTTGAGTTATGAAGCGAGCCAGGAAAAAAGTTATTTTTTAGATTTGAGTATTTGTGTTGGGAATGAGAGTTTTATTACATCCACATTCTTTAAAAGTACAGATAGAAATGCATTCATACCAAGTGATAGTTGCCACCATGCATCGTGGTTGAAATCTGTGCCAAAAAGCCAATATTTGCGATTAAAACGCAATTGTACTGAACAGACCACCTTTTTACAGCAGGCACAGGTCCTCACACAAAGATTTGTGGAAAAGGGTTACTCTATTGACAGTTTATCCAACACTTTAGAGCTGGTTGCGAACACTGACAGAGCTAACTTACTGAGAGACAAAACTGATGTAGTTAGAGGTAAACACTTTTTGTAACCCATTTGTCACCAATTACTCTTGCCAGCATGCCAATGTTAAACATATAATTAACAAACACTGGCATATCTTAAAAAATTACAGGGTCCTTGGCAGCATCTTACCAAACAAACCTCAGGTCGCCTTTAGGGGGGTCCCTTCTTTAAAAGATAAACTAGCCCCCAACATTTTTAATCCTCCCGCCATTAGATCCATGTTTCTTTCAGGTTTAACTGGGTATTACCAATGCAGGAGATGCCAGGTCTGCTCCCTAAATGGGTGCAGAGCTAGGAGAACTACTAGTTTTAGTTCTACGTGCACTTCGAAGAGCTACACCATTGAACCATTTATCACATGTTCCACGGTGGGAGTTGTTTATATGCTCCAATGCCCATGTGGCCTTCAGTATGTGGGCAGGACCAAGCGCCCACTTCAGGTGCGCTTGAACGAGCATATAAACAATATTAGGAGAGGGTTCACCAAACACTCTGTATCAAAACATTACTTAAAATTACACAATAGAGATCCCACTAATACTATATTCCTAGGCATTGACAAATACAGCCCCCATTGGAGAGGTAGCTGTCTAGTTAGAAGCATTTCAAAATTAGAAATGGCGTGGGTGCATAAACTTAAGTGTTACACACCCTTTGGGCTTAATATTGATGTTGATATTAATTGTTTCATCGATAATTCCTAGAGATAATTCTTTCCGAATAGTATTAACCAACTTATGTATTCTTTTTGTGGTTTAATATTCCAATCTGTTTATTATACTCACTTTGCCTTAAGAAATTTGAACATCAATTTTAATATACTTATGATTACATGCTCCCCGGATGTTACCCACAAACATTGGTGGAGCTTGCACCAATTGGTGCACATGCCATGTGAACTCGATGTGAGTCCTGGGTGGTCGGGCATTAGGTGTCCATTCACTCAGATTTCTGTTTATTGAGAGATTGACACTTATGGGTGACAATTTCTATATCCTTTATTTGATAGTATTTTGGCCGTCCCAGTTATTAAACTTATTGAGAATTTTTTACTTATGATCAAAATCTTTGGATTAGGTATCCTGAGATGACCAACGGGCTGCCCTGCGGTCATTTGCCTTTAGATTGGTAGTGTCTATGTGTGTGCCTTCATTTATGCGGACACGATTTAGCTCTGATTTGAGTGGAGGTTTGTGCAATCAAGTTCACTAGACCACTTTTTAGCATATCTATTTAATATGCAAATTTTAAACTAATGTTTTTATGGTAAATATATTGCCCATGTTTAAGTAGTCTTATCGGATCTCTACCTCAGTGTGTGAGAGCACCGACTTTTCCCTTTCACATTATTGGAATGGATAGGTTTGTTCCTCTCCTTTCCATCAAACTAAATGGCGCTTGAGCGACCTTTCCGGGACTCACAGCGAGGCCAAGCCATCCCCCTTTGAGTATATATGCGGTGAATCAGGATGCCGCCCGTATCCCGTGACCACGTCCCTGTTGAGACGAACGTTGGGTAAGCGACGTTCTGACGTCACCGCATCATACGCTAGACCCGGAAGATACGGGCAGCCAGATTGAGGAGCCGGCCGGCTCGATCGTTTTACATGCTTTGTTTCATCTTACGTCTGTAAGTGTGCTTTTTATTATTTCTTATTAAAAGTCTAAAGGATTTTATGCTATGTGGGCCTTCTTTTCATTTATGTGGCATATCCTGATTGATTACTGTTCATGAGTTATCCAAGCAAGTAGCGCTGCCTGCTGAGGACACCTTTTATTGGGATTATCTGTTTATGCGCTGACTGATCTCCTGTAATAAGAGATCATGCACTTCTGGTAAGCAGCAGTGTGTCATTAAGGTGGAAGCACTTTTCTATCACCACTTTTTCTGGATGCTGTGGGTTCATTTGCACAGTGGAGACCCATTTAAGTTTTATGGACTATATGTAAAAATATACTTGGTTTTTATACATCACATATGGACTGCAAGTTTTGCTTTTCTGTTTTTTGCACTTTAGGTCCTATTGACCTCCTACATTGAGTTTTATGCTAATTCATTGTTTTCTCACCTTCACTTTTATATTAGCGCAGCTTTTTTTCTTTTCCATTTGTTCAGTGTTTGTATAACATTTATAGTTGCTGCTCTTCTCCCCTTTTTCCACTCCCCCTTTTTGAACAGGCGCAGTTATACAATACCGCCACTGCTATGGTCCACACAAAAGGTGGGAAAGATCTGCTGAAGCCGCAAGTCGTGATGGACTACAAAAATACAATGGGAGGTGTCGACAGAGCCGATCAGGCAATGACATTTTACCCGGCTATGCGCAAATAGCAAAAAAATATTATAAAAAGATTTTCAGGCATCTTCTGGAACAATGCCTTTTGGAATGCGTATATCCTATACAAAGCAAAGAGTGGCATGCCTCTTGTTCATTCCGACTTTATCTGGAAGGTGGCTGAGCAGATTTTTGTCAACCACCAGACGCCATCAGTAGCTGTGAACAGACCCGGACGACGTGCTGTTGGCGTTGTCAACCCAGAAAGCCTGACTGGACGTCATTTTTTGGACTACATACCACCAACCGCAAAAAAGAAAGCACCTACCAGGATTTGCGTGGTCTGCTGTTCAATGAGAGATGGCAATGGAAAAAAAGTCAGAAAAGAAACAATGTACCATTGTCCAGATTGTGACGTTGGACTTTGTCTAGTTCCATGCTTTATTCACAAATACTAAAAAATGCGCTACCAACAAATACGTGCAAAAATCAAAGTGCAGACTGAAATTCAATTAATACAAAAAAAGTCCCAAGAAAAAATATCAATTGGTGTCCCAATAAACACAAAAAGAAAAAACTGTGAAGTGACTGTAAATAGGTTGTGAGGTGACTCGCTGCATTCAAAACTTCATACAAAAGGAAATTGTAGCAGGGAAGGGTAGGAATCTTCTTCCAACAATAGAAACTGTGAAGTGACTGTAAATAGGTTGTGAGGTGACTCGCTGCATTCAAAACTTCATAAAAAAGGAAATTGTAGCAGGGAAGGGTTGGAATCTTCCTCCAAAGGTTATCCAGCCAGATGACAGAAAATGGAAAGAGTGGGGGCTTACCGACTCCGGTGGATCTCTATTACGGAGATCATACAGGCTCAGCACATCAGAAGCATCCGTCCTGTAGCAGGTCCGCTCTCTCCCTTGGATCGTTCAGGGACACGATTTCTTTGTAATCAGGATCGATTTCCCAATGTTTCAGTGTGGATATCAAAAAAGAGATAAAGGGAGACTCATGGTGCAGTATATCAAAAAAAGGGTCCTTTTATTAAAATAACAGGAGCTGACATCCAGAGTCTCAGAACAAATGTTTTAAAAAGCGCGGTTAGGATAAGACAACCAGCCGCGGCTCAGGCCACTGGGCTGGAGCGTGGTGACGTCAGAGATGATTGCTCCGCCCGACGCTGCGTTTCTCCTATACAAGGCATCAACAGGGAAGGAGGCAATACCCGGACGTCGCACTCCACGCACTTTATAGAAGACTACAATCAAATGACACCGGAAGCGCAGGAATAAACCCCGCGTCCCCGGTGTTTAGATAAACCAGCCAAACTTCTTATGCCAAAAAATCCCCTGCATGCAGTCATACTGCCGACAACATTCGTTCAGCGCATGACATATAAAGCATGTTCTTGATCATAGGTATTTTAAAGGAAAACATGAATTTAAATGTTGGCTGGAAAATCCATTTTATAATTAAAAAAATATCATGGAAATATACGAAACTCAAATGGAATCCTAGCATAAATACATATATAATATACAGAAAATAAAAATGAAAATAAGAATGAATATGACAATGGATGCAAATGCAAATGAAAATAAAAATATGTATAAAATATATAACTTAAAAATTAATAAAAATTAATAAAAATTAATATATATCTACATCTGATGAGGAAAGGGAGAATATAAAACATAAAAAAATACATAATATATAATATAATTATGATATATTTCTGGCGCAGCCATTTGTCTACATATATACCATTAACCCAAGGCGTGCAGGTATATATTTTCAAAACAACACACATCTCTACGTTTTCCTCAAAAGATTAACATATTAGGACCATTTAAAAAAATTATCAATTCTTATTTAAAATATGAATATTATTAGTTTCACCAAGGGAAAAAGAAGAAAGGAGGGCCACTTATAGGTGGAAAAAACTTTGTATGGGAGGAGAAGGGACCCAACAAACCAGAAAGCCATTCAAAGTATATTAGTTCCCGAATTTCCGACATCACCTGAACTCACAAAACCAATCAGAAAAAAAAAAATCAGAAAAAAAGGGGGACTCTGACTCCCTTCTGGGACATCAACTGTTATTAATATAACAATTGATGTCCCATTCTATATTAAAGCCCAAAGGGCTGTAACAGGCCATGTCATAAATCCATCTCGTTTCCCTACGGGATATGCAACGTTTCAAATTATCTCCTCTCCAGTGGGGAACATGCTTCTCTATCCCTATGACCCCAAGTAAGGATGGGTTACGATCATGGAATTGATGGAAATGTAAGGAAACACTGTGTCCAATGAAGCCCCTACAGATATTTGAAAGATGCTCGCCTATCCTGACCTTCAAGGCGCGGGTGGTCCTCCCAATGTACTGGAGCCCGCAGGGACAACTTAGGAGGTACATCACCCCCACAGTCCCACATGTGATCAGTTCCGATATAGAATATTCCTTGGAGGTAGTGTTAGAAGTGAAGGTAGAAGTCCGGATAGTTTTAGAGGAAGAGCATACTTTACATCGTCGGCATAGAAAAAAGCCCTTCAGATTCCCAAATAAACGAATTCTTGGAGGGGGGTCAACAACACTGGGGGCTACCAAGTCCTTCAAATTCTGATTCCTTCGGTATAGGACTTTTGGATATTCCGGGAGCTCAGGTCCCAGAACTTTATCACACCTGAGTACCTGCCAGTGTTTTCGTATGGTTTTGTTGACCCACCAAAAATGAGAGGAAAAAGTGGTCAAAAAGGACCACTGTATTTCTGTATTCATTTTCTTTATTTCCTTATCTTTGGGAACCAAAAGGCCTTCTCTGTCCATAATTGCGACATTGTGTATATCTCTATCCAGGATAGCCGGTTTATATCCCTTATCCACAAACCGATTCTTCAAGATTGTGGCTTGAGCTGCATAGTCTTCAGGTCGTGAACAGTTACGTCTCACCCTCTGAAATTGGCCCTTGGGGACAGCCTTGAGCCAATTAGGGTGATGTCCACTGTCCATTGGGATATACCCATTTCTATCAGTCCCCTTAAAATGGGTTTTGGTAAGAAGTATGCCTTGATCCTTAAAATAAGACTGACCACCATAATAAAAGTAATTATGTTCCATGGCAAAACATAGAAGCTGCATTACAAAATCCAGTGTTGAAGATTTTATAGACAAATCCTTTTTCAGAAAAAATTCCGCTGCCTTATATCCCAGGTCATGGGGAATAATAGTATACAGGGAGGAGACGTCCGCTGTTACTAATAAAACATCCTCCTCCACTGTAAGCTGAGATATCTCCCGAATGATTTGGATCGAATCTTTCAAAAACGCTGGTGTTTTGGACACTACTGGTTGTAGAAAAACGTCCACAAACTTACCTACCCTAGATGTAACGGAATCCAATCCGCTTACTATAGGGCGGCCAGGAGGTCGAATAGGGTTTTTGTGTACCTTGGGGATATAGTATATTATTGGCGTGCGTGGGGCCAGAGGGACAAGAAAGTCCAATTCTTTATCATTAATAATCCTTTTCCTGTGTCCATTAGATACAATGTATTTAAGATTTTTCTTATATTTCTCCATGGGGTTATTTATGAGGATGGTATAAGTGTCCCTATCGGATAACAAAGTTTCCATTTCCTTTAGGTAATCGCTTTTCTTCAAGATCACAATGCCCCCCCCCCCCTTGTCCGCCGGTCTAATGACCAAATTTTTTCTTTGACACAATGATGCAATGCCCTCTTCCATGTTCTTCTGTCTTTCCATTTTAAATTTAGTCTGTGATAAATCTTGTAGGACCAATTCCTTAAAAACTGTAATGCTCGGGGCTGGTTTCCCCGGAGGCTTAAAAAGAGATGCATTTCTGAGCCCAGTTCCTATTGTATTTTCTCCCTCCCCTGAGGTACTATTACTAATGATAGGATTCGATAGGAAATGCCGTTTAATGCTCAGTTTCCTTGTGTATCTCTGGATGTCTAAAAACATCTGGAATTTGTTTAAAGGCTTTCTGGGGGCATATTTCAATCCCTGGTTTAATGTCAGCTTCTCTGACCTAGTGAGTTCTTCTCCACTCAGATTAAAAACTCCTTGACACACTCCTCCTTTTGGGTTTTTTCGGGGTTGCTCCATTGGCCTCCTCTACATCCTCTCTTGGTCTTCCCTTCTTTCCCTGGCCTTTTCCTAAAAAATTATCCGTTTTGTTCCTTAGAGGGGCCGCTCCTGGCGGACCATCTAGGCCACGTGCCTGGGAATTGCCAAAAGTTCTCCCTCCACTACTATATTGTTCTTCTTCTTCCCTATCATAATACCCCTGCAAAGGTCCGTATTGGTTCCTTGTCGGGATATCTTGTCTCCATGGCACCCGTGGAGAATTTGAAGCACTCTCTCTGTTACCGTCTACATTCCTGTAGTTTGGGTCCTCATATTGGCCGTAATGGTCCATATATGGAGATCTAGCTGGGGGATAGTTGTAAGTTTGAGACTGATAATGATTCTGTCCTTGGGGGTGTCGAGTCCCCCTATTTCCTCCAGGGTTAGGGAACCTTCCTTGGTTTCTTGGGTGCTGAATGGGCGGGGGATAATAGGGATTAGATCCATTATTTGAAGGTCTATTTCCATTATGATTCCCCTTCTTTTTAAGATGTTGTGGTGTCCTGTTACCTCCCGTCTTGATTGGTCCATAATCCCGATATCCAGGAGTATTAGGTGGTGGAGCTGTTTGTATTCTTTGATTTTCGTTAGGGGGTGGTATTACCTCACTATCCCCACTAGCTTCCTCCTCCATATTAGTACTCTCAGGAGGTTTATTGAAGCTATCGCGATGACTTTCCTGCCATTTGAACACATTGTGCGTTTTGTAGTCTTCTACGTCCCTTAAATACTTCTTCCGCTTTTTTTTTTTTTGAGAAAAAAGTTTTTTATTGAACAATTTACATTTGGAACATAATTCTGCAAGTTACAAGGCAATACTGGAGAAATGCATAAAACAAGAAATGTGGCTTATACATATATAGGCACAGTAGATCAAAAAACTTGTTCAGATTGAACACTGGATTCAGTGACTATCAATAAGTGGAAAACCCTATGTCCACGCTATTCATTGAATCGCACGCTAGAAGGATGTATAGTATTACGGACCATCAGTGCATGTGTCTGCGGACTCAAGCCATCGATCCCAGATTTTGTAGTACTTATCTGGACAACCTCTGTTGATGTATATGAACTTTTTGTAGGGAAGAGTGTTATTTATATCTAGTTTCCAATCGTTGAAGCTGGGGGGAGTGGGTCTCATCCACTGTCTGGCTATAATTTTTCTAGCATTAAACAATGTTTCATGCAAGAATGTTTTAGTGAATTTGTCCATCTCAGAGTCGGGGAATATCCCCAGTAAGCATTGTTTGGGGTCCAGGGTCAATGGGGATCCCATGTCATCATGGAGGAAGTCAACAATCTGCTTCCACAGACCCTGAAGGACCGGGCACGCCCAGAGTAGATGGAAGAATGTGCCCGTCGTTTGGTTACACATTGTGCACAAGGTAGAAAACTGTCGTCTAAAGCGGGCGATTCTTAGGGGGGTGAGATACGCTCGGTGCACCACGTATAACTGGGTCAGCCTGTCAGAGAGCTTGGGGGATACAGTCTTGCACGAGTCTAGGGCTTCACTCCACTCCTCATCCTCCAGTGGGCCCACCTCTCTTTCCCATCTTGGTTTAAGACTGTAAGCTAGCGTGGTAGATGATGGGGTGAGAAGCATGACATAAAAATCAGAGATCAGCTTTCGCGGGTCCACACCTTTAACCACAGCCATAATAACATTAGGCGTAGATTGTGGCAAAGGCTGGGGAAACTGAGCTTGGGCTGCGTGACGCACCTGGAAGAATCTAAAAAGCATAGAATTGGGCAGCAGGAACTCATTTTGGAGGTCCTCAAAGTTTTTAAGTGTGCCATCGGAAATTATGTGGTGCAAATAATATATTCCATATTCGCACCATATCTCTGTGTCAGGGATCAAGAGAAACTCTGAGAGTAGTCTATTGTGCCATAAGGGGGTATAGTTGTTGTGTTTAGGGGTCGTTAATGTTTTAGTGGTGATGTCCCATACGCGCCTATATTGGTATAATAGGGACCCACGGTCTCTATTGGAGTTATTCCCACTATGTCCCACTGCAATTGCAGTGAGTGGGTCAGTGGTCAGTTGTGCCCACCGTGGACAGAGGAGGGTGAGGAATCTGAGTCTGTCGGTTTTATCTATGTGGTATAGTTGAGACAGTTGGGACGCAAGGTAATAAAGATTTAAGTCAGGGAGGGCTGTTCCACCTAGGTCAGTAGGGTTCTTAAGGACTCTCCAGGCCAGCTTGTGTCTGTTGTTACCCCAAATAAATGTCTTGAGTATGGCCTCCATTGACTTGAAAAATTTCAAGGGTAAGTATACGGGTGTGTGCCAGAGTATATACAATATTTTCGGAAATAATATCATTTTAACAATGTTAATACGGCCCCACACGCCGAGCGGCAGTCTCGCCCATACCTGGGTTCTAGACTTGATGAGATCGAAAAGGGGTTCTATGTTCAGGGATATATAGTCAGCCGGTGTTCTATTCACCAATACTCCAAGATATTTGATAGTGTTCACTCGCTGGAGTGGTAACTGTGCCTGTAGCTTGGGAGAGGGGAAACTATCCATAGGCAGTATTTGAGATTTCTCCCAATTAATTTTAAGGCCAGAGAACTGACCAAAGTGTTCAATTGTATGCAACGCCTTCTGAAGCGATGTGGCAGAGTCGGCCAGGTATAGTAGCGTGTCGTCTGCGTATAAGCTAATTTTTTCAGTCAGGGAACCAAGGCAGAGACCCTGAATCTCGGGGTCCCCTCTAATGGAGATTGCAAGGGGCTCCGCCGCCAAGGCATAGAGGAGCGGAGACAGTGGGCAGCCCTGTCTAGTGCCCCTGGATAAGTCAAATGTCTGGGAGGCCCTCCCGTTGGCCACTACTTTACCCCTGGGTGCCAGATATAATAATTGAACCCACTTAATAAATTTAGGTCCAAAACCAAAGCCACGGAGGCATCCCCAAAGGTACCGCCACTCCACTGAGTCAAAGGCCTTGGCAGTATCCAAAGCCACCACCACCCGGGACCCAACATTAGTATGTGTCGCTTGTAAGTTAATATACAATTTTCTGAGGTTGAAGGAGGTGTTACGCCCCGGCATAAATCCAGCTTGGTCAGCATGGATCAGGGTTAGAATCACTTGGTTAAGGCGTAGGGCAAGTACTTTAGCCAGAATCTTTATGTCTACCTGGAGTAGCGATATTGGTCTATAAGATTCCGGGAGGCCTGGGTCCTTGCCTGGCTTAGGTATGAGGATAATTACCGCCTCGCCCATCGATGGGGGTAAGGTGAAATTGTCAAATAGATGGTTGAAGAGGGACAATAACTTGGGGGCAAGTATCTCGATGTATTGGGCGTAAAATTCTATGGGCAACCCATCTGAACCCGGGGCCTTGGATCTGGCGAAGCTCCCAATCGCTGTGGTTATTTCGTCGAGTGTAATAGGTGCGTCTAGCATAGCCATTTGGGCATCGTCTAGCTGTGGAAAGATGATTTCCGCCAGTAGATCTTCCAATTGAGAGTCAGTGGTAGAAACCTGGGACGTATATAGTTGAGAAAAGAAGTCCCTAAATTCAGAAGTGACAGCCTGGGGTTCCGTAATCTTTTCCCCATTAGGACCAGTGAGGGAAATGACAGTAGGGGGTCTATCCTCACTATGTGCCAAGTAGGCCAACAGTTTACCCGCTCTCTCCCCATGTTCATATAATTTTTGTCTGGCAAAGAAAAGTTTTTTCCTGGCCGTCTCGTGTTGTAGCTGATTAACCACCCTGGTTTGTAACCTGAGTCGGGCAGCTCCATCAGGAGAGGGGTTCGACATGTACCCCTGTTCAGAGGAGGACAGATCCCGCATTGCCCCGTCCAGCATGGCTGATGAATTAGCCTTCAGCCTGTTGATAAAGGAGGTCAGAGTCATACGTGCATGCAGTTTGAAGGCTTCCCATACTACGTCTGGGGATGCAGATCCGTCATTCTCTAAAAAGTAAGTTCTCCAACTGTTACCAAGCTCGTCATCCTCCGACAACAGGGTGAGCCAAAACGGATTCAGGCGCCACGTACGGGGCGGTTTGTCTAATGGGATGGAGAGGCTAATGAAATATGGGCTATGGTCTGAAAGTAATCTGGGGGCAAATTCAGCTTCCAGTAATCTTGGGGCAAGGGTACTAGAAATGAATATAAAATCTATACGGGACATGGTGTTATGGGTAGTTGAGAAACAGGAGTAAGCTCGAGTGAGCGGGAATTTAAAACGCCAGGTGTCAGTGAGATTAAAGGAAGAGATAAGTCGGGAGAATCTAGTGTGGGTTGGAGCTGTAGTAGATAATGGCGAGGGCGACAGTTTGTCTAATGTAGGGTTCAACGTAGCGTTAAAATCCCCCAGCCACACCGCCTGAATCGAAGGATGACGAGTCATATATAGCAAGCCCTCTGTGACTATAGTAGAATTAAATGGTGGAGGTACATAGAATGCCATCAGTAGGAAAGGTTCACCATACAATTTAACCGAAAGAAAGACATAGCGCCCCTGTGGGTCAGACTGAACATCACACAGCTCAAAATGTACCGTCTTGGCAATCAAAACTGAGACTCCGCGGGCGTGGGACGAGTGGGATGAATGATATGCCCACCCAATCCATGGCCGGCGGAGTGCCATCTGGAGCCGACCCTCAACGTGTGTCTCCACTAACACCACAATGTCGGCTCGTTGTTTTTTGAGAAATGAGAAAACTGCAGATCTCTTTACCTTGTCCCCAAGCCCACGCACATTCCAAGTGAGCAGTTTTATCGATGCCATAATTCAAACATTAAAACATATCGTGGGACAGTAGCATTACATGAATACAAGGTTTGCCATCTATGCAGTATCAATGTTAGCATGCACTTCGTTGTATTGCAGTCCATCAAGAAAAAACGAACCTCCCCCTCCCCCCTCCCCACCCTGCATCTTCCCCAACTGATGCGGGTATGTTCCCAAAACCAAAAGAAAGTAACAACCGGTAGCAGATAAAACCAAAATATCTTGCTGTTACGTAAAAGATTTGCAGCGATCTCCTCACATGGGAGGTGTGGAAGATCCAATGCCCGCAAATAAAGAGCAACAGGCTCTTCTTGTACTGTGAACCAGAAGTACAGTGCGGGGTCGGTGGTATAGAAAGTTCCGCAGTCACATAATAAAGAGATGCGTGTTCCGGTTGCTGGGGGGCGAAAATTCGCTGTGTTAGGCATGTGGAGTGTAGGACTGATTGTGCTCCGCAATTACAGTCTCCAGGGTAGTTACATGGATCAACCAGTCAGTGGGGGCCCTAAGTATGGGAGACCCCCTCTGCAGGTTACAATTGAAAGAGGATTATAGCAGGGGAAGGCAAAAGGGGGTCCCAGGGGTAAGGAGCAATAGGGTATGCGCCGCGGGCAGTAAAGGGGAGACAAAAAAAAAAGGGGGGTAACATACCAGGATTTGCAGACTCCCGCTGCGGCGTATAATGTGCTGGTGATGATGACAGGCAATCAATAGTGCTGATGAACATGCTCGGTCAGGTCACTCCGCCGCCCCTCTGGCGGGCCCCGGACGCTCCAACCAGGCAATGACTTCCTGAGGATCCTCAAAAAAGAACACACGGCCGTCCCTTTCGACTCTAAGACGAGCTGGAAATAGCATAGAGTATTTAAGATGTTGTATCCGGAGCCTCCTCTTCGCCTCCATGAAGCCTTGGCGGCGGCGCTGCACCTCGGCAGAAAAGTCGGGGAAGATAGCGATCTTG
Organism: Rana muscosa; assembly: GCA_029206835.1. Classification (NCBI taxonomy): domain Eukaryota; kingdom Metazoa; phylum Chordata; class Amphibia; order Anura; family Ranidae; genus Rana; species Rana muscosa. The sequence goes on along the minus strand of CM055121.1, from coordinate 32,424,307 downwards.
GAGTTTCCAAGGTGGATGTTACCTTTTTCCCTGGCCATGCGCAGCGCCGCATCTCTATCTTTGTAATTCAAGAATTTTGCTATAAACGTGCGGGGGGGAGCCCCCTGAGGAGGAGATCTGGCAGGCATACGATGAGCCCTCTCCACCGCCAGGGCGGGGGAGAAGGCCTCGCGGCCATAGGTGTCAACAAGGAGTTTCTCCAAGAAGGTGGTAGGATCTTTGCCCTCAGCTCCCTCGGGGAGCCCGATGAAACGGAGGTTGCACCTCCGGAGCCTATTTTCCATATCATCTTGCTTGCTTAGAATCTGATTGATTTGGAGCTGCATTCGATCGGAGCTGACTTGGAGCGGCGTAACGGTGTCCTCCACCTCTCCAATGCGGGTTTCGGCAGTCGTGACACGCTCACGAAGTTTCTGGAAGTCTTGTCGCATGAGTGAAAGGTCCACCTTGACCCCCTCTATTTGCGCCGTCAGGGACGTCCGGCAGTATGTGATCGCCTCGAGCAGTTTAGCTGTGTCGCCTCCCGTAGCGTCCTGCTCACCGCCTGCGGCACCGCCATCCCTTTCCTCCTCCTGGCGGCGGTACTGGTCCAATTTCGCCAGGGTGGCCTTTGGCGTTTTTGGCGGAGTCATGGCAGGTATCCGCTGTGATCCCTCCCCCCTCCAAAGCAGGCAGCTCAGTCTATACCGAATGGTAGGGAGCTGTAGGGCTGGTGGGCCAGGAAGAGTCACTAGTCAGCAGGCCGGGTGAAGCAAGATGGCCACCGACCAGCACTAGGCCGAAGCCGGGGCCTTTCCTGAACGCGGCGGCCGCGCAGTCAGAGGCTGATGTATCTGCCTCTGTGGGTGTGAGGAGTCCTCAGGGGGACTCGGTGGGCCCCTGCAGGCTGTTACCTGAGAGCAGGAGGGCCAGGAAGCAGCACAGGCGGCAGGTCGGGTGGAGCAAGATGGCCGCCGACTTCCAGGGCTAGGCCGAAGCCGCGGACTTTCCTAAATGCGGCACCCGCGATCGGGATCGCGGCCCTGCGGAGGCCGCCGTACGAGCGGAGGATGGTGGATTTGCGGCCACGGATGTTCAGGGTCCCCAGGGGGTCCCGCTGGGCTGGTGCAGGATGACGCTGAAGGTCAGGATGGGCTGTACAGGAGTAATGGACGGAGCTCAAATCATGCACGTCCTACTCCATGCTATGTCAGGCCACGCCCCCTCTTCCGCTTTTTAATACGCTGTTCTTCTTCTTCCTCTATTATGATATCCCGCAATTCCTTAGTGTAGATTTGATAAAGTCCCTCTTTACTCATGGGGGCTAATCTTTCTTTGATGTCATTAATCTCTTGCTGTAACCTGACCACCTTGGCTCTCTTGCGAGAAACCAAAAACTCCAAAAAAGCCAGACCAGCATTGTTAAAATAGAGAAACCATTCACTAAGTTCTGCATCCCCTCTATCTGGATACACATTCCACCGAAGGCTCCTGGGGATCATTTTTTCTTTCAAATACCGTTCGAGAAAAACTATGTCCCAGGAGGCATGCAATTCAGCTATGAGGACATTTTTAAGTCGCATGAAAATCCCCCGGATCCCATCCATTTCTGGATTACTTTGGTCAAAGACCTCATCCGGATTGATTTTCCTATTTTTATGGTAATCAAAGATGTCCATATTTACACAATCCTATAACAATTGGATATTAGTGTGTGGTATAAACCAACTTGACAATATATTTCTAATAAATAATATGTGAGAGGGGAGCAGCAGAAAAAATTATATTCTGGTGAAATATTGTAAAGCGTGGAAAAATTTGCGCATCCCCTGTGCTGCAAAAAAACAAAAGTTCAAAAAAACTGGTGCAGATAAATAACTACTTCAAAGGAATGATCCTTATAAGAAACTATATTAATGAAATATGAGTGATGGGTGCTGCATCTAAAAAAATTGCTGGAATATACAGCTATACAGAAATATTCACAAATACTAAAAAATGCGCTACCAACAAATACGTGCAAAAATCAAAGTGCAGACTGAAATACAATTAATACAAAAAAAGTCCCAAGAAAAAATATCAATTGGTGTCCCAATAAACACAAAAAGAAAAAACTGTGAAGTGACTGTAAATAGGTTGTGAGGTGACTCGCTGCATTCAAAACTTCATACAAAAGGAAATTGTAGCAGGGAAGGGTAGGAATCTTCTTCCAACAATAGAAACTGTGAAGTGACTGTAAATAGGTTGTGAGGTGACTCGCTGCATTCAAAACTTCTTAAAAAAGGAAATTGTAGCAGGGAAGGGTTGGAATCTTCCTCCAAAGGTTATCCAGCCAGATGACAGAAAATGGAAAGAGTGGGGGCTTACAGACTCCGGTGGATCTCTATTACGGAGATCATACAGGATCAGCACATCAGAAGCATCCGTCCTGCAGCAGGTCCGCTCTCTCCCTTGGATCGTTCAGGGACACGATTTCCTTGTAATCAGGATCGATTTCCCAATGTTTCAGTGTGGATATCAAAAAAGAGATAAAGGGAGACTCATGGTGCAGTATATCAAAAAAAGGGTCCTTTTATTAAAATAACAGGAGCTGACATCCAGAGTCTCAGAACAAATGTTTTAAAAAGCGCGGTTAGGATAAGACAACCAGCCACGGCTCAGGCCACTGGGCTGGAGCGTGGTGACGTCAGAGATGATTGCTCCGCCCGACGCTGCGTTTCTCCTATACAAGGCATCAACAGGGAAGGAGGCAATACCCGGACGTCACACTCCACGCACTTTATAGAAGACTACAATCAAAGGACACCGGAAGCGCAGGAATAAACCCAGCGTCCCCAGTGTTTAGATAAACCAGCCAAACTTCTTATGCCCAAAAATCCCCTGCATGCAGTCATACTGCCGACAACATTCATTCAGCGCATGACATATAAAGCATGTTCTTGATCATAGGTATTTTAAAGGCAAACATGAATTTAAATGTTGGCTGGAAAATCCATTTTATAATTAAAAAAATATCATGGAAATATACGAAACTCAAATGGAATCCTAGCATAAATACATATATAATATACAGAAAATAAAAATGAAAATAAGAATGAATATGACAATGGATACAAATGCAAATGAAAATAAAAATATGTATAAAATATATAACTTAAAAATTAATAAAAATTAATAAAAATTAATATATATCTACATCTGATGAGGAAAGGGAGAATATAAAACATATAAAAATACATAATATATAATATAATTATGATATATTTCTGGCGCAGCCATTTGTCTACATATATACCATTAACCCAAGGCGTGCAGGTATATATTTTCAAAACAACACACATCTCTACGTTTTCCTCATTTCCTCATTTGCATTTGTATCCATTGTCATATTCATTCCTATTTTCATTTTTATTTTCTGTATATTATATATGTATTTATGCTAGGATTCCATTTGAGTTTCGTATATTTCCATGATATTTTTTTAATTATAAAATGGATTTTCCAGCCAACATTTAAATTCATGTTTGCCTTTAAAATACCTATGATCAAGAACATGCTTTATATATCATGCGCTGAATGAATGTTGTCGGCAGTATGACTGCATGCAGGGGATTTTTTGGCATAAGAAGTTTGGCTGGTTTATCTAAACACCGGGGACGCGGGGTTTATTCTTTTTGTGTTTATTGGGACACCAATTGATATTTTTTCTTGGGACTTTTTTTGTATTAATTGTATTTCAGTCTGCACTTTGATTTTTGCACGTATTTGCTGGTAGCGCATTTTTTTGTATTTGTGAATATTTCTGTATAGCTGTATATTCCAGCTATTTTTTTAGATGCAGCACCCATCACTCATATTTCATTAATATAGTTTCTTATAAGGATCATTCCTTTGAAGTAGTTATTTATCTGCACCAGTTTTTTTGAACTTTTGTTTTTTTGCAGCACAGGGGATGCGCAAAATTTTCCACGCTTTACAATATTTCACCAGAATATATTTTTTTCTGCTGCTCCCCTCTCACATATTATTTATTAGAAATATATTGTCAAGTTGGTTTATACCACACACTAATATCCAATTGTTATAGGATTGTGTAAATATGGACATCTTTGATTACCATAAAAATAGGAAAATCAATCCGGATGAGGTCTTTGACCAAAGTAATCCAGAAATGGATGGGATCCGGGGGATTTTCATGCGACTTAAAAATGTCCTCATAGCTGAATTGCATGCCTCCTGGGACATTTTCTCGAACGGTATTTGAAAGAAAAAATGATCCCCAGGAGCCTTCGGTGGAATGTGTATCCAGATAGAGGGGATGCAGAACTTAGTGAATGGTTTCTCTATTTTAACAATGCTGGTCTGGCTTTTTTGGAGTTTTTGGTTTCTCGCAAGAGAGCCAAGGTGGTCAGGTTACAGCAAGAGATTAATGACATCAAAGAAAGATTAGCCCCCATGAGTAAAGAGGGACTTTATCAAATCTACACTAAGGAATTGCGGGATATCATAATAGAGGAAGAAGAAGAACAGCGTATTAAAAAGCGGAAGAAGTATTTAAGGGACGTAGAAGACTACAAAACGCACAATGTGTTCAAATGGCAGGAGAGTCATCGCGATAGCTTCAATAAACCTCCTGAGAGTACTAATATGGAGGAGGAAGCTAGTGGGGATAGTGAGGTAATAACACCCCCTAACGAAAATCAAAGAATACAAACAGCTCCACCACCTAATACTCCTGGATATCGGGATTATGGACCAATCAAGACGGGAGGTAACAGGACACCACAACATCTTAAAAAGAAGGGGAATCATAATGGAAATAGACCTTCAAATAATGGATCTAATCCCTATTATCCCCCGCCCATTCAGCACCCAAGAAACCAAGGAAGGTTCCCTAACCCTGGAGGAAATAGGGGGAATCGACACCCCCAAGGACAGAATCATTATCAGTCTCAAACTTACAACTATCCCCCAGCTAGATCTCCATATATGGACCATTACGGCCAATATAAGGACCCAAACTACAGGAATGTAGACGGTAACAGAGAGAGTGCTTCAAATTCTCCACGGGTGCCATGGAGACAAGATATCCCGACAAGGAACCAATACGGACCTTTGCAGGGGTATTATGATAGGGAAGAAGAAGAACAATATAGTAGTGGAGGGAGAACTTTTGGCAATTCCCAGGCACGTGGCCTAGATGGTCCGCCAGGAGCGGCCCCCCTAAGGAACAAAACTGATAATTTTTTAGGAAAAGGCCAAGGAAAGAAGGGAAGACCAAGAGAGAATGTAGAGGAGGCCAATGGAGCAACCCCGAAAAACCCCAAAAGGAGTAGTGTGTCAAGGAGTTTTTAATCTGAGTGGAGAAGAACTCACTAGGTCAGAGAAGCTGACATTAAACCAGGGATTGAAATATGCCCCCAGAAAGCCTTTAAACAAATTCCAGATGTTTTTAGACATCCAGAGATACACAAGGAAACTGAGCATTAAACGGCATTTCCTATCGAATCCTATCATTAGTAATAGTACCTCAGGGGAGGGAGAAAATACAATAGGAACTGGGCTCAGTAATGCATCTCTTTTTAAGCCTCCGGGGAAACCAGCCCCGAGCATTACAGTTTTTAAGGAATTGGTCCTACAAGATTTATCACAGACTAAATTTAAAATGGAAAGACAGAAGAACATGGAAGAGGGCATTGCATCATTGTGTCAAAGAAAAAATTTGGTCATTAGACCGGCGGACAAGGGGGGGGGGGGCATTGTGATCTTGAAGAAAAGCGATTACCTAAAGGAAATGGAAACTTTGTTATCCGATAGGGACACTTATACCATCTTCAAAAATAACCCCATGGAGAAATATAAGAAAAATCTTAAATACATTGTATCTAATGGACACAGGAAAGGGATTATTAATGATAAAGAATTGGACTTTCTTGTCCCTCTGGCCCCACACACGCCAATAATATACTATATCCCCAAGGTACACAAAAACCCTATTCGACCTCCTGGCCGCCCTATAGTAAGCGGATTGGATTCCGTTACATCTAGGGTAGGTAAGTTTGTGGACGATTTTCTACAACCAGTAGTGTCCAAAACACCAGCGTTTTTGAAAGATTCGATGCAAATCATTCGGGAGTTATCTCAGCTTACAGTAGAGGAGGATGTTTTATTAGTATATAGAATAAAGGGATTTGGACAGTTTCCAGAAGCAGAGTTAATTCTCCAGTCCCGATGTAAATAAAAGAAAAGAAAAAGGAGAGAGACTGGGCTCTCTCTTTGCGAATGAAGGGACTGTTGTGGAGAGCATATGTCTGCTTATAGGTAAGCACTCGAAGACCAAATTTGGAAAAATTATAAATTTTAATAATATATTAGTTAAAACAAGACATAGTCATAGTTACAAACAAAACCATGATACGGTAGTAGATGCGTGGTAGTTGATGGATAAAAGTGCAGAGTGCCAACATGTTTCGCAATAAGCGTCATCAGGGCGCTGCATCCATCTATATTCGCATCTAATTACATAAAACATAAAAGAAATATATAAAAACCATAGATCAAAATATATATTACATACAATAAGTTGCAATATTTGATCATTATATAGGTTTGTATAGTGCCCTATCTACAATGGTAAGAATAGTGCTTACCTGGTTACCCTGCATGGTGGAAGCTTACATACACTGCTGGTTAGATGTCAGAAAAGTGGGATGTTTTATTAGTAACAGCGGACGTCTCCTCCCTGTATACTATTATTCCCCATGACCTGGGATATAAGACAGCGGAATTTTTTCTGAAAAAGGATTTGTCTATAAAATCTTCAACACTGGATTTTGTAATGCAGCTTCTATGTTTTGCCATGGAACATAATTACTTTTATTATGGTGGTCAGTTTTATTTACAGAGTACTGGTGTTGCAATGGGGGCAAAATTTGCCCCCAGCCTTGCGGGCCTGTTCATGGCCCTATGGGAAAACGACAAACTTTTCTCCTTGGAAGAGCCCCGCCTCCTTTTTTGGCGAAGATACATAGATGACGCCTTTTTTCTATGGAAGGGAGACGTGGAGTCTCTAAATGAGTTTATGATTAAACTTAATACCAATGATTGGGGGATCCTTTTCACATATGAATGCAGTGCACTTTCTGTCAATTTTTTAGATCTGGTGATATTTAAGGATCAAGGCATACTTCTTACCAAAACCCATTTTAAGGGGACTGATAGAAAAGGGGATATCCCAATGGACAGTGGACATCACCCTAATTGGCTCAAGGCTGTCCCCAAGGGCCAATTTCAGAGGGTGAGACGTAACTGTTCACGACCTGAAGACTATGCAGCTCAAGCCACAATCTTGAAGAATCGGTTTGTGGATAAGGGATATAAACCGGCTATCCTGGATAGAGATATACACAATGTCGCAATTATGGACAGAGAAGGCCTTTTGGTTCCCAAAGATAAGGAAATAAAGAAAATGAATACAGAAATACAGTGGTCCTTTTTGACCACTTTTTCCTCTCATTTTTGGTGGGTCAACAAAACCATACGAAAACACTGGCAGGTACTCAGGTGTAATAAAGTTCTGGGACCTGAGCTCCCAGAATATCCAAAAGTCCTATACCGAAGGAATCAGAATTTGAAGGACTTGGTAGCCCCCAGTGTTGTTGACCCCCCTCCAAGAATTCGTTTATTTGGGAATCTGAAGGGCTTTTTTCCATGCCGACGATGTAAAGTATGCTCTTCCTCTAAAACTATCCGGACTTCTACCTTCACTTCTAACACTACCTCCAAGGAATATTCTATATCGGAACTGATCACATGTGGGACTGTGGGGGTGATATACCTCCTAAGTTGTCCCTGCGGGCTCCAGTACATTGGGAGGACCACCCGCGCCTTGAAGGTCAGGATAGGCGAGCATCTTTCAAATATCCGTAGGGGCTTCATTGGACACAGTGTTTCCTTACATTTCCGTCAATTCCATGATCGTAACTCATCCTTACTTGGGGTCATAGGGATAGAGAAGCATGTTCCCCACTGGAGAGGAGATAATTTGAAACGTTGCATATCCCGTAGGGAAACGAGATGGATTTATGACATGGCCTGTTACAGCCCTTTGGGCTTTAATATAGAATGGGACATCAATTGTTATATTAATAACAGTTGATGTCCCAGAAGGGAGTCAGAGTCCCCCTTTTTTTCTGATTTTTTTTTCTGATTGGTTTTGTGAGTTCAGGTGATGTCGGAAATTCGGGAACTAATATACTTTGAATGGCTTTCTGGTTTGTTGGGTCCCTTCTCCTCCCATACAAAGTTTTTTCCACCTATAAGTGGCCCTCCTTTCTTCTTTTTCCCTTGGTGAAACTAATAATATTCATATTTTAAATAAGAATTGATAATTTTTTTAAATGGTCCTAATATGTTAATCTTTTGAGGAAAACGTAGAGATGTGTGTTGTTTTGAAAATATATACCTGCACGCCTTGGGTTAGTGGTATATATGTAGACAAATGGCTGCGCCAGAAATATATCATAATTATATTATATATTATGTATTTTTATATGTTTTATATTCTCCCTTTCCTCATCAGATGTAGATATATATTAATTTTTATTAATTTTTATTAATTTTTAAGTTATATATTTTATACATATTTTTATTTTCATTTGCATTTGTATCCATTGTCATATTCATTCTTATTTTCATTTTTATTTTCTGTATATTATATATGTATTTATGCTAGGATTCCATTTGAGTTTTGTATATTTCCATGATATTTTTTTAATTATAAAATGGATTTTCCAGCCAACATTTAAATTCATGTTTGCCTTTAAAATACCTATGATCAAGAACATGCTTTATATATCATGCGCTGAATGAATGTTGTCGGCAGTATGACTGCATGCAGGGGATTTTTTGGCATAAGAAGTTTGGCTGGTTTATCTAAACACCGGGGACGCAGGGTTTATTCCTGCGCTTCCGGTGTCATTTGATTGTAGTCTTCTATAAAGTGCGTGGAGTGTGACGTCCGGGTATTGCCTCCTTCCCTGTTGATGCCTTGTATAGGAGAAATGTAGCGTCGGGCGGAGCAATCATCTCTGACGTCACCACGCTCCAGCCCAGTGGCCTGAGCCGTGGCTGGTTGTCTTATCCTAACCGCGTTTTTTAAAACATTTGTTCTGAGACTCTGGATGTCAGCTCCTGTTATTTTAATAAAAGGACCCTTTTTTTGATATACTGCACCATGAGTCTCCCTTTATCTCTTTTTTGATATCCACACTGAAACATTGGGAAATTGATCCTGATTACAAGGAAATCGTGTCCCTGAACGATCCAAGGGAGAGAGCGGACCTGCTGCAGGACGGATGCTTCTGATGTGCTGAGCCTGTATGATCTCCGTAATAGAGATCCACCGGAGTCGGTAAGCCCCCACTCTTTCCATTTTCTGTCATCTGGCTGGATAAACTTTGGAGGAAGATTCCAACCCTTCCCTGCTACAATTTCCTTTTTTATGAAGTTTTGAATGCAGCGAGTCACCTCACAACCTATTTACAGTCACTTCACAGTTTCTATTGTTGGAAGAAGATTCCTACCCTTCCATGCTACAATTTCCTTTTGTATGAAGATTTGAATGCAGCGAGTCACCTCACAACCTATTTACAGTCACTTCACAGTTTTTTCTTTTTGTGTTTATTGGGACACCAATTGATATTTTTTCTTGGGACTTTTTTTGTATTAATTGTATTTCAGTCTGCACTTTGATTTTTGCACGTATTTGTTGGTAGCGCATTTTTTAGTATTTGTGAATATTTCTGTATAGCTGTATATTCCAGCTATTTTTTTAGATGCAGCACCCATCACTCATATTTCATTAATATAGTTTCTTATAAGGATCATTCCTTTGAAGTAGTTATTTATCTGCACCAGTTTTTTTGAACTTTTGTTTTTTTGCAGCACAGGGGATGCGCGAATTTTTCCATGCTTTACAATAGTTCCATGCTTTAAAATGTATCACACTCAGGATGTTAATTGAATTTTCTTTGTTTGACAAATGTCATTATTTTCTTCTACATTATTGAATACAATTATATTATTTATTAGATTATAATTCATGATTTTGTGTTTCAAATTTATCACATCTGAGATGTCTACTAGAGTCTTGTTTGGTCAGGTTTAAGTAAGTAATTACTAAGAATTGCAGGCCTACAATACATAACGCCAAATTTCCGTGCAAAATAATTGTACCGCTTTTGGTACATAATTCCAGACAGAATTATACCGCCAGGGAGGTTAAAAATAGAGGGTGTACAAAACAGGACCAACGTATGGAGACTGAATGAAGAACTGATACAGGACGCAAAGGTCGCAGACAGGATTAAAAAAGAGCTTGAGCTGTACTTTAAAACAAATAGTTCAGATGAGATATCAGAAGCCACCGTATGGGAGGCCCATAAGGCCTATATCAGGGGGATCTTCATTGCAATAGGAACAGCAAAAAAAAAAGGAGAGCAGACAGAGAGTTACATAAAGAAATTCATGACCTTGTGCAGAATCACAAAAATACAGGAGACCACGGAATAGCATTGGAAGTTATCAGAAAAAAGAGGAATTAAAAGACCAGATTGAACAGGAAAACAGAACGCAGTTTTTTTCGGCTAAAGAAAGAGCGATACCAATGGGGAGACACGTCGGCTAAATATTTATCCAAATTGTTAAAAAAAAAAATCCGGCCGAATTTTATTGAAAGTATACAAACAGGTAACGGGGAAAAGGTATTTTCAACCCCTGAGATAGCGTGGGCTTTTCAAGACTATTACGGGAAATTATTCTCGATGACTAAAAAAGATCCCCCAGAAAGGGTTAAAAAGAGACTAGATAACTCCGGAGTTCTGCTAAATGAGGTATGCCTAAAAAATATACCCCCAGATAAACGTAGTTCTTTAGAGGATCCCATAATGGAAGCAGAGATACTTAGAATCTTAAAAGAATCACCAGCTGGGAAAAGCCCAGGTCCTGATGGGCTGTCGACTGCATATTATATTAAGTTTAGTGACATTTTAGTCCCCAAGATGTGTTCATACATGAATGGGATATGGGCCAACTGGGACATACGACGTGAAGCACTAGAGGCCGCGATTACCATCATCCCAAAGGAGGATAAAGACCCCTCATTGTGTTCTAGCTATCGGCCTATTTCTTTATTGAATGCCGACGTGAAATTGTTCGCGAAAGTACTAGCCGGTAGACTGAAGACATCGATGAATGACTTGGTGCACACAGACCAAGTGGGTTTTATTCCAGGTAGGGAAAGCAAGGATAATGGCATCAGAACCCTTTCATTAGTACAAAAGATAAAAGACTGATACTATCTATAGACGCCGAAAAAGCGTTTGACAGAGTAGACTGGGGATTTATGCGGAATACACTGGAGGCATTTGGAGTAGGCCCTATGATGATTCAATGGATAAACGCCCTATATAACCATCCCGCAGCAAGGGTTAAAATCAATGTGACATTGTCTGGGTCCTTTGAAATGTTTAATGGGACGCGATACGGGTGTCCCCTATCCCCGTTGTTGTTTGTTCTAGTATTGGAACCCTTGCTGGCTGGGATTAGACAAAATCCCGATATCAGGGGAATATCGATCAATGGGGAGGAACATAAACTAGCGGCTTACACTGATGATATTTTTTTTATATTACAAGCCCCAGGACAACCCTCCCCAACCTTATGAAAACCCTAAAAAACTATGACGAGGTAGCAAATTTCAAAATAAATCCTTTAAAATCGGAAATCCTCAATATAAGTGTGAAGCTACAGGAGGAGAGAATTTTCAAACAGGACTTCCCACTTGTATGGAGGGACACCGAGTCAAAATATTTAGGCGTTAAAATATCATCCTCACTGGAGACCACTTACCAGCTGAACTTTATTTCTCTGTTGAATGACATCAAAACCGACGTAAACAAAATAGCCTCTAGAAGGTCATGGATAGGTAGGATAAATAGTTTTAAAATGGTAATCTTTCCTAAAATATTATATAGGATGCAGATGTTACCAATCCCAATCCCAGATACATATTTTTAAATATTAAATACGCTATTGTGTAGGTTTATTTGGCAGAACAATATATAATATGTATAAGTCTGGATGTGTTAATGAGAGATACGGCACAAGGTGGGTTGGGGCTACCAGATTTAAAAATGTATTACACCGCTATTCTTATGTCACGGGTGGTTGAATGGGTAAAAAAGAATAAAGAAAAATCATGGGTTAGATTGGAAAGTCAGATTAGTAATGTCACCCTAGGGAAAGTTATATGGATCCCAACACATATAAGAGATTTAGATGAAGACACTCACACGATCACACGTATAGCTATGGCAATGTGGAACGCGGTGCACAAAAGGGAAAAATGGGGATTCAATTCCCCTTTGTTACCATTATGTGACGTAATTGTAGCCGTATTAGTGCAATTGTGACAGAGAAAATTAAGTACTGTCCGTGATACTTTTTTTATTTTATTTGCACTAACATAGAATTTTTCAGGACAAGCTTTCGGGGTATGTCCCCTTCTTCAAGGTCCAAGCAGTACTGATTCACAATTTTTTTAGCAGAATGTTGAAACAAAACAAGAAAAAAAAAAAATCTCAGAGGGAAAGGAAAAAAACCACATACAAATCAATGGTAATAAAGATAGCAGCAGAGTTAGTGAGATAAGACAGAGTTAGTGAGATAAGACAGAGGGAGAGCTATAGACTTGAGGGGGGAGATGCTAGTCACAGAGGGGGTCATAAAACCTTAGTATAATGGGTAAGGAAACCAATATCTAAATTTAGGCCATTCGTTTTTGTGTTAAAAAGAATTATCATTCTTAGTTCAAATGTTTTCCTTTCCTGGATAGTTCTGAAATTCCCTTTAAGAACTAAAACATTGAGGTCTTCTATAGTGTGGTCTGGTTGTGAGAAGTGATGTCCCACAGGTGTGCAGAAACTCTCTTCTTTATGTTCCTTGATGGTATGTCTGTGAAAATTCATCCTCGCTTGCAACTTCTGTCCTGTTTCACCAACATAAGATCCTTTGCCACACCTGTTGCATTGGATGAGGTACACAACATTACTGGAGGTACAGTTGTAAGATCCCATGATGGTGAAGGTCCCATTTGTGTGTGTGACACTTTTGGATGGATTGATCTGGTTGCACAGTTTGCAGCGTTTTTTATTGCAGGGTTTGCTTCCATTATTTGTGACTTCATAATCAGAGTGAAGTTTCCTGCTGATTAGTTTGTGTCTGAGGTTGGGTGGTTGTCTGAAAGCCAATAATGGGGGTTGTTGGAATATTTCTTTCAGAGTTTCATCCTCTGTTATAATGGGCTGTAAATCTTTGATTATCTTTTTGATCCCTTCTAGTGTTGGGTTGTATGTGGTGACTAGAGGTACTCGGTTATTTGTTTTTTTCTCTTTGTATTGGAGGAGATTTTCTCTTCGGGTTTTCAAGGCTGTGTTTATGCTGTTGTTGATGGTTTTGTCTTTATATCCTTTCTTCTGGAAAGAGCCTGCCAGTGTTCTGAGATGTTTATCTCTGACTTCTGGGTCTGAACAAATTCGGTGGTATCTGATGGCCTGGCTGTGTATGATGGCTCGTTTAGTGTGTTGGGGATGAAAACTGGAACTATGAAGATAGCTGCATCGGTCAGTCGGTTTTCTGTATATGGAAGTGTGAAGCTTGTCATCCCTGATGTATACTGTAGTGTCTAGGAAGTTGACATGTGTGTTCGAATAGTCCATTTTTAGTTTGATAGATGGGTGAAAAGTGTTGATCAATGAGAAGAATTGGTTTAGATTTTCTTCACCTTCAGTCCATATCATGAAGATATCATCAATATAGCGATAATATCTGTATGGCTTTTGTTGTATGCTGTTCAGGAATTTGTCCTCCAGGTCAGCCATAAATAAGTTTGCATATTGGGGTGCCATTTTGCTTCCCATAGCAGTACCCATACATTGGAGATAGATGTCATTGTTGAAAGTGAAGTAGTTGTGTGTAAGAATAAATTCGATGAGCTGTGTAACATCCTCAGCCGTGTATTTGTGGTTTGGTGTGGATGATAAGAATCTGTGACATGCTGCCAACCCATCCTTGTGAGGGATGTTACTGTACAGAGATTCTACATCCATAGTGACTAGAAGTGTATTTGGTGGTAATTGTTGTATATTGTTAAGCTTGTTCAGAAAATCAGTGGTGTCTTGCAGGAAACTAGTAGTGTTCATGACTAACGGTTTTAACATGTTTTCTACAAGGCCTGAGATATGTTCGGTAAGTGTATTCATACCTGTTATAATGGGTCTGCCTGGATTTCCTGGCTTGTGAATTTTGGGCAGCATGTAGAAGTCTCCAATATCTGGATTATCTGGAATCGCATTGATGAGTTCTGAATGCAGGTGGCTTGGTATGGTCGCAATCAGACCTTTTAATTGCTTAGTAAAATCCTGGGTCGGATCATAATCCAGTTTTTTGTAGTAAGTAGTATTTGCCAGCTGCCTCTGACCCTCTTGTATATATTTGTCTGTATCCATCACAACGACTGCTCCCCCTTTATCTGCTGGTTTGATGGTTATGGCCTGATTCTTGCGCAGATCGTGTACAGCTCTTCGCTCCAGTGGTGAAAGGTTGTATAATATTTTCTTTTGCTGGGTGGATATCAGAGATGTTACTCGCAGCCTGAAGCTGTCAATATAGGTATCCAGTTTGGGGTTGCGTCCTTGTGGAGGTGTGAAGTTGCTGTTCTTTTTCTTTTTATCACCTCCTATTGTCCTAGGATTCCTTTCATTACTGTGAAAATATTCTTTGAGCCTCAGTCTCCTAAAGAATTCCTCCATATCTGACCATACCTGTAAATTATCCAATTTGGTGGTTGGGCAGAATGTGAGGCCTTTGGAGAGGACTGTTGTTTCTGGTGCAGAAAGTTTATGAGCTGACAAATTTATGATTCCAAGATCCTCTGTTATATCCACATTTTCTGTCAGGTCAGCATTTACACAAGGGATACCTTGGGATTCTGGATCGGGTTCCAAGTTGCTGATAGCAGGAGTTATAGAAGTTGTGTTTGTTTTGTGTTGTTTAGGTTGTATCCAAAAGGTCTGCTCTTGGTGTAGCTTTTGGAGTTTTTTTTGCTTCCTGTTCATGGCATGTTTTTGCAGTTGTCTTTGTAAGGTTTCAATTTCATTCTTAATTTGGCTGATGTTTGTAGGGTCCAGTGATGTTGAGGTTTCAAACACCAACTGCTTTTGTTTCCTGATTGTCTCCCTTTTACCATACAGTTTATGAATGAGGTTGTTCCTTAACCTTTCGCTGGTACGTCTGCAGAGTCCTTCTGCATAAGGAGAGTTCAGTGTATTGGCACAAGGATTTTTAATCCGGAGACCCTGTGGTATGAGATTCCTCTTTTTGCATCTTGAGAGAAAGAAGATGTCGCTGCTAACCTGTGTTTCCTTTGTGATCAGGATGGTTAACTGCTTCTTAATGCGGCTATATGCAGTATCTTCCATCATACTTGACGTAATTGTAGCCGTATTAGTGCAATTGTGACAGAGAAAATTAAGTACTGTCCGTGATACTTTTTTTATTTGCACTAACATAGAATTTTTCAGGACAAGCTTTCGGGGTATGTCCCCTTCTTCAAGGTCCAAGCAGTACTGATTCACAATTTTTTTAGCAGAATGTTGAAACAAAACAAGAAAAAAAAAAAATCTCAGAGGGAAAGGAAAAAAACCACATACAAATCAATGGTAATAAAGATAGCAGCAGAGTTAGTGAGATAAGACAGAGTTAGTGAGATAAGACAGAGGGAGAGCTATAGACTTGAGGGGGGAGATGCTAGTCACAGAGGGGGTCATAAAACCTTAGTATAATGGGTAAGGAAACCAATATCTAAATTTAGGCCATTCGTTTTTGTGTTAAAAAGAATTATCATTCTTAGTTCAAATGTTTTCCTTTCCTGGATAGTTCTGAAATTCCCTTTAAGAACTAAAACATTGAGGTCTTCTATAGTGTGGTCTGGTTGTGAGAAGTGATGTCCCACAGGTGTGCAGAAACTCTCTTCTTTATGTTCCTTGATGGTATGTCTGTGAAAATTCATCCTCGCTTGCAACTTCTGTCCTGTTTCACCAACATAAGATCCTTTGCCACACCTGTTGCATTGGATGAGGTACACAACATTACTGGAGGTACAGTTGTAAGATCCCATGATGGTGAAGGTCCCATTTGTGTGTGTGACACTTTTGGATGGATTGATCTGGTTGCACAGTTTGCAGCGTTTTTTATTGCAGGGTTTGCTTCCATTATTTGTGACTTCATAATCAGAGTGAAGTTTCCTGCTGATTAGTTTGTGTCTGAGGTTGGGTGGTTGTCTGAAAGCCAATAATGGGGGTTGTTGGAATATTTCTTTCAGAGTTTCATCCTCTGTTATAATGGGCTGTAAATCTTTGATTATCTTTTTGATCCCTTCTAGTGTTGGGTTGTATGTGGTGACTAGAGGTACTCGGTTATTTGTTTTTTTCTCTTTGTATTGGAGGAGATTTTCTCTTCGGGTTTTCAAGGCTGTGTTTATGCTGTTGTTGATGGTTTTGTCTTTATATCCTTTCTTCTGGAAAGAGCCTGCCAGTGTTCTGAGATGTTTATCTCTGACTTCTGGGTCTGAACAAATTCGGTGGTATCTGATGGCCTGGCTGTGTATGATGGCTCGTTTAGTGTGTTGGGGATGAAAACTGGAACTATGAAGATAGCTGCATCGGTCAGTCGGTTTTCTGTATATGGAAGTGTGAAGCTTGTCATCCCTGATGTATACTGTAGTGTCTAGGAGTGTCTAGTAGTGTCTAGAGTGTCTAGAGAGGTTACCATTATGTGACACTCATTATTTTGTTCCTGGGAAAGAGAGCCTGTTTGGGAATTGGATCATGCAAAAAGACACACAATTAAAAGATATCACAGTGGGTGGTAAAATATGCACTTTTCAGGAATTGACTAATAAAAAAGAGGTAATGGCAGTAAATAGGTGGAGGTATGCACAGTTGAAACACTTTGTGGAGCCCCTACCCCAACCGATTAGGTCAGAGGGCAGCCTGCTTCTATTAGAGAGGCTGTGCTCAGCTTGAGACGGAAGGAGAGGGACCTCGAATTCTGACTGGACTAAAGATATCGGGGCCCCCCATTTATTAAAAAATGGGAGGAAGAGATGGGAATAGGGGATAGGGGATAATGAAATAGATGTCGGTAAAATATTACGGTTGACACATGTTATATCACCGGATTGTAGTACGACAGAAATTAACTATAAATGTCTGGCACGCTGGTATATAACACCTGATAAATTGCACCGGTACCAAAAGGACGCCTCCAACTTATGCTGGAGGGGATGCGCGGAAACTGGAACTATGTTCCATATATGGTGGACATGCCCCAAAATAAAAGCATATTGGAAAGAAGTATTAATAACAATAGAAGAAATTACTGGCACTAAAATACCCAAGGACCCATGGGTTTGTCTGTTCCACGGGGTTAGTATGTCCATTAAACAATAAGAGAACATTGCTTCCCTATCTCCTAAATGCAGCAAAAAGTGCAATTCCTAGACAGTGGAAAGATATTGAGAGCCCTTCGCTGAGGAGTTGGTTATGTAAAATCAACAAAACTTACAATATGGAATTTTTAAGGTTTAGTGGCGAAACAGAAGAAGGTTTCGCAAGGAGATGGAAGGATTGGTTGATGTACAGGCAATCACTGAGATACACTGAAAGGATGATAGAGGGAAGGGTAGAGGAGAGAGTCTGAGAGGGTCAGCATAAAAGACTGGCATTTGGAGATCAGGGGCGGGGTGGGGGTGGGATTTGGAGAGATCAGGGGCGGGGTGGGGGTGGGATTCTTCTTCTTGGGGGGATGGGTTGTTATCAATTTTAGACTGTACTCATTTTGCATTTGTGGGGCTGGTAGTGGCAGCCCGGCCCCGCCTGAATTTGTGTTGTTTGAATTTTTTGTCTAAAAAAACCCCCAAAAATCTAATAAAGAGATAGAAAAAAAAATAAAAAATCCTATAGAAATGAACAACAAAAATAGACAAATTCACACAACACACTCTGTATAGGGCTGTAACATAAATGAAATTAAATAATATTGCGAGCATGTCACATACTGCAACAGTCTTAGTGGTAATTAGTCCATGATTAGAAAAATAAATAGCTACTGTATCCTTAGTGGCTGCCGGCTTGGAGAAGAGCTAGAAGGGACTGTGGAATGTAGAAGACAAAAAGCAGCGCCATTTAAGTGTAGCAATAAGGCATTTTAATAGTAAAAAACATGGGTTACACTCACAAAAGGAGGATATAAACCAGCATGTAGTAATCAAGGGATCATCCGCTCTGCCCCAAGAGAGGTGCTTGTACGCCTGGTCTGTTGGAGCCGCCTAAGATCCGGCCGCACTGGTGGCTTCCAGTGTTTCCAGGGAACTCGGTGATGTTCGCAAGCACAGATTACATCACAACTGGGAACAGGGTCAGCGGGCGTGGCACACATTTGGAGCGTGCGTTCTCCTTCATAAGGCGATTGGAGCCTGATGAGGGAGCATGCATGCTCCGAACGCTGACCCTGTACCCGGTAGTGACGTCATATGTGCTTCCGAGTATCTCCGAGCATCGTAGAGTTCCCTGGAAACGCTGGGAGCCACCAGCATGACTAGATCGTAGGTGGTTTCAACAGAACAGTCACACAAGCACCTCTCTTGGGCCAGAGCAGATGATCCCTTGATTACTACATGCTGGTTTATACCCTCCTTTTGTGAGCGTAACCCATATGTTTTTTACTATTAAAATGCCTTATTGCTACACTTAGATGGTGCTGCTTTTTGTCTTCTTCAGTAACAGAAATCAACAGTCAAGGTTACCGGTTCACATGTCACGGGTATACACTGCTCAAACCCTTTCAGCACTGAGGCCAGCAGGGCTCAGCTTTAAGTAGCCTGCTTGAGGCACCTAGGGCCAAAGAGCATTCGTGCTTGGCCACAAACACACTGCAAGTCGTATGCACAAACACACCTGCCTAGAAGCACACACATCAAGAATAGATCTACGTTGTAGATATTATGGTGGTACGCTATATGGGTAGTCTTTTGCAAATTTCTACCCTATTACCGGTACTTAAAAAAAAAAATATCTGGAACTTGCACTTTATCTGGATCGTTATCGTTCCCCATTTTAGAGTAGAGGGGACAGGATCCCTTTTATAATATTGTGTACGTGGGCTCATTTCACAAAGTTATTTTCCTCTTAAAATCTGAGATAAAATAACTCATAGCTTTTCTCAAACTTTTTCGATATTCACAAAAAAACGCTACCTAAGTAAAGCATGAGTTATGTTAATCAAAGTGTGAGGTATTTTACTCATGAAACATTCAGAATTTTATCTCATGTAATATCCAGTGGGGTAGATACAGTGCAGAAGGATTAGAACCCCTGTCAGTTTTTAGCGCTAACAAAGAGGTAAACTAGTTTAAACCATAGAAATATGCCATCTTACTAAGGCAGTGCCATCCCTGCAGCATATGTATTAATACAAAAGAAAAAAGGTGACTGGAATCAAAGGGAAGCTGCTTTCACAGGACACACATGGCGTATCAAAAACAACCAAGTTCAATTAAGTAAATACAAAGTATGTTTCCTAACAGACTGCATGGTGGTTAACCCGCCTCTTCTCCAATGGACACCATTCCCATAAATTTGAGCCCACAGCCAGAGACTGCTTTTCTTTTTTGTCCTCCTCATTGGACCTACAGCGATGCACTTATGTTTCCTGGCGTCCAAAGACCGAACGATTAAAGCCCCGAGTGGGTTGGTGTTGGGCATACGACGTTAGCGGTGTCAAGATAGCCCAGGGCCCAGCCCTGGGCGGGTGTGTGGATTCAGGCATATATGTCCAGTGGTGGGGACGGCCTGCGTATGCCCAGGACTGGGACGTCTTCAAGGGATCGTCTGGCAAGGTCTGGAAGCTCCCAAGAATTCCTTGTCAAAATTTTTATTGAATACACAGTAAATAACAGGAAAGTCAATCACATTTGTAGAGAGAGAAGTAAAGAAGTAAAGAAGCTCTTTGTAACATGAGCTCCCAAGAATTCCTAACTCCATGGCAGAAGTTTTTGTCTCAGTTTTTTGTCTCCCCCTCATTCTCTTTTCCTGCTTCTGGTACCCTCATGGCGCCTGGAATGCTTCTGCGTACCAGGACATATCTTCCTCTTCCGGGTCGCGGCCAGATTCCGCGCATGCGCAGAACCTCGGGCGAAACTGAGGCTTGGTTTGCGCATGCGCAGCTCGGCAGGGGACCCAGCGGCCACGCAGGCGCACTACGGCGAGTCCCCACGGCACAGGCACGCACATCACTACGGCAGGGAATTTAAATCCCTGCTAGCCCCTGTCACATTCAAATTATCTGTGGGCAGACTGTGGCAGTTTCCCCAGGCACCCAGGATAAAGGTAAGCACCAGCCAGGGAACCATGGTGCAGGACGGGGGGGCACCTTACTCCTTTCTTTTCTAGGATGTGTAGTGTTCCTACAGACTGCAGGATTGTCGCCTATTAGTCCTCCAGGGTGCAATGGACAGGTCACTGCCTCAGTGCGGCCAGCCCTTACGCTCTAGGTACGAGGGGGTGTGAGGGGGGGGGCAGGTCCGCTGTTGGATGGACACATGCCCTAATATCATGCCTTTTTCCTACCCTTCTCTTTATTTAGCCCTTTCAGACCGGACCACCAGTTCACTGTACGGGATGACAGGGACCTTGCCAGGCTGCAACGTCAGCCTTCCTCATCCAGATCCAGACGTGACTCTCCGTCTAGGACCCATCAACAGAGGCGATGCTCCCATTCCTCCTCCAGACACAGCACCCACCTCCATGACAGCCGCTCTGATCGCAGAGCCTGCTGGGGATGTGGGACATGAATCCTGGAGGGCAAGACCTTTTGCGACTCATGCTATGCCCAGGCGGTTGCGGAAAAGAGACCAACATATGGAGTCGCTAATTAAGCATCTGGTGCAGCAATCCCTGAAGGAGTGGGGTACAACCCGCACGCGGAGCCAGTCCACCACTTTATCAGGCTCCCTGGTTGATGAGGCCCAGGAGGATCCAGGCCTATCCCAGCGTTATGACGCATCTCCCGGGTCTTCAGACAGCGCAATAGAGGGAGACGAATTTGTCGGAGGCTTCGACTTTGCCCTTGTTTCACCACTATTTAAAGCAGTCAAAGAGGCCCTTAAGTGGGAAGATCCTTCCACTCCACCGGCTAAACAAAGGAAATTCTTTAAGCATCTGGGGAAGAAACGCTCCAATTTCCCTCTCCTTTCAGAGTTGAAGGATATCATTGATGAAGAATGGAGCAAAGTAGACAAGAAAAACCTCTCTGTCAAGCAAAACCTCCAGATTATACCCCTTTAAGCCAGAGGAAGTGAAGTATCTGGAAAATGCTGCCCTGGTAGACGCAGTATTGATGCGATTAGCCAAACATGTCACTCTTCCTTTAGAGGACACTGTGTCCTTTAACCACTTAAGGACCGCCTCACGCCGATATACGTCTGCAGAATGGCACGGCTGGGCACATCAACGTACAGGTACGTTGCCATTTAAGAGCCCAGCCGTGGGTCGCGCCCGGCGGCGGCGCGCTTGAGACCCGGTCCTGAGCTCCATGACCGCGCCCGCGGGACCTACGGATCCGATCGCTGCCGGTGTCCCGCGATCGGGTCACAGAGCTGAAGAACAGGGAGAGGTGAGTGTAAACAAACCTTTCCCCATTCTTCTCCATGGCATGTCAGTGATCGTCTGTTCCCTGTCATTGGAACAGACAATTAGTGACGTGTAACGTGTAGCCACGCCGCCCTACAGTAAGAATCACTTCTTAGGGTACACTTAACCCCTACAGCGCCACCTAGTGGTTAACCCCTTCACTGCCAGTGTAATTTTCACAGTAACCAGTGCATTTTTATAGCACTGATCGCTGTGAAAATGACAATGGTCCCAAAAATGTGTCAAAAGTGTCTGATGTGTCCGCCATAATGTCGCAGTCATGAAAAAAAATCGCTGATCACCGCCATAACTAGTAAAAAATTTTTTTTTTTTATAAAAATGCCATAAAACTACCCCCTATTTTGTTAACGCTGTAACTTTTGTGCAAACCAATCAATAAACACCGATTGCGATTTTTTTTTACCAAAAATATGTAGAAGAATACGTATCGGCCTAAACTGAGGAAAAAATATGTTTTTTATATATATTTTTGGGGGATATTTATTTTAGCAAAAAGTAAAAAATATTGCATTTTTTTCAAAATTGACGCTCTATTTTTGTTTATAGGGCAAAAAATAAAAACCGCAGAGGTGATAAAATACCACCAAAAGACAGCTCTATTTGTGGGAAAAAAAGGACGCCAATTTTGTTTGGGAGCCATGTCGCACAACCGCGCAATTGTCAGTTAAAGCGACGCAGTGCCGAATCGCAAAAAGGGGCCTGGTCCTTTAGCTGCATATTGGTCCGGGGCTTAAGTGGTTAAGGATGGGCTTGAGAGGAGAATAGATCAAGACCTCAAGAGGATACGGGCTAGCCAGTCTGGCTTGTAAACCCGCTTTGGCCTTCGCGACCATGTCTAAGGCGATGGAAGCTTGGATAGAAAATGCGGACTCAAGGGAGTTTCAGAAGAACTGGCCAGGGGCTCGGCAGTCCGGGAATTGAAGCTGGCAGTGGCCTTCCTGGGGGAAGCTTCTATCGACCTGATCCACCGGTTGGCCCGGACTATGCTATCCTCGGTCACGGCTAAGCGGGCCTTATGGTTACACCCTTGGCTCGCTGATCCAGCATCTAAGCAAGCCTGGTGTAGGATCCCCTTTGAAGGGCCCTCTTTGTTTGGCAACAGGCTGGATAGTGCCATAGCCCGGGCCACGGGTGGGAAGTAGGACTTCTTGTCCCAGGATAGGCGTCTGCTCGGCCAAAAGAGGCCCCAGCGGAGAAGATGCAGTACTGAGCATTCAAGAGAAGCACGCTCTTACAGGCCTGGCTGGGATTTCAGAAGGAATTGAAACGGAGGTCGGACACTCTTCCAAAAGCCCGCTAAGAGCCAGGCATCCAGCTGACGCGAGCCAACTAAGTCGTTTTAAAATTGGGCCTACCAGGCAGGTCGGGTGGGGGTGCATCTGCTTCTCTTCTGGCAATTATGGTTGGCCTCAATCTCAGACTATTGGACCATCAAGACTGTCTCTACAGGCCACACATGGTCCTTTACCAGTACTCCTCCCCCCAGATTTATTTCTACCCTGCTACCACGGTCAGAAGAAAAGAAGCAGGTGTTACTGTCCTATGTGGATTCGTTGACGGTTCAGGGAGACATGGTGCCTGTCCCGAAGGGCGAAGAATTCGAAGGAGTGTGCTCCCCTCTCTTCCTAGTGCTAAAAAAAACGGTCTGTGGCGTCATGTAATAGATCTAACCTGCCTAAACAAGTTTATAAAGCACGAAAGATTCAAAATGGAGACTCTGTCTACTAGGGATGAGCTCCGCGTTCGAGTCGAACATACGTTCAACTCGAACATTGTATGTTCGATCGTTCGACGAAGATCGAATGTTTTCGGTCGTTCGTGCCAAATTCGAGTGACGCGAACGGCCCAAAATCCCGGCGCTGTGATTGGCCAAGCATGCACTGTGACCCCGCATGCTTTGCCAATCACAGCGCCGGCAGCGAGGAGAGCCATAATTGGCCACAGGCAGGATGCCTGTGGCCAATTATAGCTCAGGGGGGTTTAGTACACGCCCCACACTATAAAAGGCCGCCAGCGCGGCGGTCTTGTGTAGTGTGTTCCGGCGCAGGGAAAGTCGTACATAGGCAGGGACAGTGTCAGTGATATTGTGTGTAGGGAGAGAGAAGGATAGATAGGGACAGTGTCAGTGATATTGTGTGTAGGGAGAGAGAAGGATAGGTAGGGACAGTGTCAGTGATATTCTGCTAAACCTTGTGTGCAGGGAGAGAGAAGGATAGGTAGGGACAGTGTCAGTGATATTTTTGCTAAGCCTCCTGCACAGTATACAACCGAAGCTAGCCCTTATTGCTGTGTTTTCCTGTTGCGTAACACAGGCAGGCATCTGCAGCACTTAAAGCAGGCGTAGTGTGATTCCTGCAAAATATACACCTGAAGCTAGCCCGTATTGCTGTGTTTTCCTGGTGTGTTACACTAACAGGCATTTGCAGCACTTACAGCGGGCGTAGTGTGCCTCCTGCACATTATACACCTGAAGCTAGCCCGTATTACTGTGTTTTCCTAGTGTGTTACACTAACAGGCATTTGCAGCACTTACAGCGGGCGTAGTGTGCCTCCTGCACATTATACACCTAAAGCTAGCCCGTATTACTGTGTTTTCCTAGTGTGTTACACTAACAGGCATTTGCAGCACTTACAGCGGGCGTAGTGTGCCTCCTGCACATTATACACCTGAAGCTAGCCCGTATTACTGTGTTTTCCTAGTGTGTTACACTAACAGGCATTTGCAGCACTTACAGCGGGCGTAGTGTGCTTCCTGCTAAATATACTCCTGAAGCTAGGCCTTATTGCTGTGTTTTCCTAGTGTGTTACACTAAAGCCCCGTACACACGATCGGTTTGACTGATGAAAACCGTCCGATGGATGGTTTTCATCAGACCAACCGATCGTGTATGGTACCCATCGGTCTTTTTTCCATCGGTTGGAAAAAATAGAACTTGTTTTAAATTTTTCCGATGGATAAAAAACCGATGGGAATTTCCGATCGTCTATGGGCAAGTCCATCGGTTAAAATACCCACGCATGCTCAGACTGAATTAGGAGATGGGAGCGCTCGTTCTGGTAAAACTAGCGTTCCTAATGGAGAGAGCACATTCGTCATTCTGCAAGTTATTGCTTCGTTTAATGCAGCGCATGTTTTGTTGCTTTAGAACGGTCTTTAAAATGTCATTTTGGCAGCAGATCTTTCTCATGAGTTCTGACAAACGTATGTCTTTCTTCTTTCTTGTGATCTTAGGAATACTTTGTTTAATTCTTCAAGGCCGACCTCCCAAATTACACCTTTTTTTTTGTTTTTGTCTTTAAATTTGTTGTGCATTTTTTGGTGTGTCAATTTCTCAGAACAACATATTATTTTTATTTTTTACTCATGGAGGTTGGTGTCCCTTGTTATTAATTACACATTGTATTTATGAAATCTTATTGCTACTTCCAAAAAAAAACACATCAGGCATGTATGTTGGCTGAAATCAAATTTCTCTTTATTTCGGAAAAAAAAAAACGAAGGGCAACTATTCCGAAATTAGCAGAGAATATAAAGTCATTTGATCCCAAATGCAGACCTGACTATGATCAATAATAAAATCAACAACAGCATGAAATCAGGAGCAGCAGCCAAAGACATACATCATCCCAAGCTGTGGTACTCCATCAACCTTCAATTTCTGGATGAGCAGCTCGAGGCCAGGGAATCACCTCCTGCTCTTCCCTGTAGCCTTCCTTCCACGCCTCTCTGCAGCGTTCTCTCCACGGCCCCGTCCACGCACCCTTGCAGGCTGGGCCACTGTGGGTGGTGATGTGGCAGGAGGAGGAGGAGAAGGAGGAGAGGGATTGGCCTGCTGCGAGATATGGGTGGCCTCAGTCAGCAGCCCCCTCGCCCCCATGTGTACGGCCATATATATATAAGGTGCTCACAAAGGGCCCGTTGTCCCGCCTCCATTCTGAGCAACTTATCCGCCAGATAGGTGCTAAACCCCTCCGTAGGGTTGAGGGGGGCCCTCATGATAGCAGCAGCCTCCTGAATCATCTTTAGTGACTCCTCCTCCACTTGTGTCATCCGCCGTTGTTTTGGCGGTCTGACGTGGAGGGGAGCCACTTGGGAGACGGTGCTGCCACTAGGCCTGGGGACCTGCTGAGTCCCACTTGGCCCTGCCTCCTCCTGCCTGCCACACTCCTGACCCTCTTCCTCCTGGCTTGTCTCATCCCGTTTTTAAAATAAAATGAAAAATTTGATTATTTGGGGAATCTATCACACACAATTTTGATCTCTTTCCTGTTTTTTTTTTTGGGGGGGGGGATGATATCATTTATGGCTAATCCAAACAGTTCAACACAATATTACTTAGTGGACAATAATTATGATCAAAAATACTATACCTGGCTGAAGATGTGAAGATCTGGCTCTTCTAGCTCGGGAGGCTCCTCCTCCGCCTCTGCAGGGGTGGACGGAAGGGTGGAAGGAACGCTGGAGGGAAGGGTGGAAGGAAGGGTTGAGGGAAGGCTGGAAATAGATTCCCTGGCCTCGATCTGGTCATCCAGAAATTGAAGATGTCTGTAGTACCACAGCTTGGGCTTTACTACATCGTCGGCTGCTGCTCCTGATCTCTTTGACTGGCGCACTTCCTTGTATTTTTTTTTATAGGAATTACGCAGGTTGTTGATTTTATTATTGATCATAGTGTAGTCTGCATCTGGGATCCATGGCTTCATATCCTCTGCTAACTTGGTAATAGTTGCCCGACGTACATCACTCTTGTGGTACGCAGGGTGTTTCAGTTTCACAGGTTGCGCTGTTCCTTATATTTTTCTATAAAAATCAGCATCACCTCCGGCTCTCATAGTTTATGCATCTTTTGGAACAAGAAGTAAAAATCAAAAGGAAAAAAGAAAAGGATCAGAATTGATTCTCCTCAACTTATCACAATATTGCCCTTTACAATCATGAAACATTAGAGGCCACTGCAGGCCCGAGTTCCCTTCTTACCTTAGTTCACTTCGTTGGTTCACTTCCGGTCGTCCTTACTCCGCGCATCCCTAATAACTTCTTTCCCCTTTTTATACCCTGCGCATGCGTGTAACTCCGCCCTCGTCACCCGCCCATGACGGACTTTTTCAGCATTTCCCCGCCCCTTAACGAACGGCGCACAGTGTGAGACGGCGACATGTCGCAGACACAGGTGGCTTCTTTACTAGAAATTACCGACGAGGAAAGCCCGGAGGCGGAAACGTCACGATCCAGTAAAAAAAGATACAAGGCGACTAATATGTCTTTTTCTGAGATGGCGGAGATGGTGGACATTCTGGGGAGGAAGGATTACCACGGCAAGCATGGCCCTTACGACACCCCTAATCTCCGGAAGTCACAAATTATGGACAAAGTTGCGAAGACTCTCTATAAAAAATATGGGATCAGGAGATCCAAGGAACAACTCCGTAAAAGGTGGTCAGACCTGAAGCTCAGGGAGCCGGAGCAGTATAGGAAGCTTATAAAAAGCATTGAAAAAAGTAAGTTTATTTTACTGTGTTCTTTCACATTGTAATATGTATTCTTCCATGTTTTGCACCATGTGCTTGGCTTGACTGGTTTCACATTTTAAAATCTCAACTTTTATGTTAAGTGGAGAGTCCACTTATTTGCTAAATGTGTTGAAAAAAAACTTGCTGCTCTTCCCCCAAACATGTTTGGCACATATCCTCGTAAACTACATGTGGGCATGCCTCATTTTACTTCAACAATGTTTATCTACACATTGTTGGCTAGATGATGTGTTGTAAGGAAATTTAGAATGTGAATGAAAGAATAAACTGTATTCTGGGTAAAGGAGATGACACTCCAGCAGTTGTGTACTCTTCTTTGTTCTTCATCAAGATACTATACTCTGGGCCACATGCCCAAATTTCTTAACGGTGTCACACACAGGTGGTCCAGTGGATACCTTGGTGGTTATCCAAGTGTATTTGTGAGTGTCCTCCAAAATAACATGTTGCTTTGTTGAGTTTGCAAGATCTCATATGTTCATCTTGAAACTCAGGGCCAAATATCAATTGGACCCCACTTTAAAACATTGAGAATCCATTTTCAGGCCTAAAAAGTTTGTGTGCTAAAGGATACATTTTTTTTTCTATTCCCATAGGGGAGAGGAGAGTGGGAGGACACCATGCTCATGAGACGAGGAACCCAACACCACAGAAACTCCCCGAAGATCCCAAAGCAGACAAAGATCAGCAGGTTCAGGAAGCGGAGGGGGAGAAAGTGGAGGTGGAGGAAGGAGAGGTGGAGCTTATCAGCACAACAGGTCAGTGTCTGTCACCACAACTTCAAGGTAAATACAGATGTAGGCCTGCATAGTTTTAAAATATTTGTTTATTTTTAGGGACTGAACGTGGGGGTGTGTCAGGAAGTCCAAATCCTCCATTCTCGAGTGCCAGCGCCAAAATAATCATTCAGGAAATCATGGAATGCAGTAGCGAAATGGACATTATGAGAAAGAGAATGATTGTGATTGAGCAAAAATATAAAAACATGATAGATATTTTGGGGAGAATAGTGTGACCCCCCCCTCTTTGTGTGTTTTGTTATGTGTCGGAATTTTTCTATGGGATTTCCACCAGCCGAAATGTGAGGATGCACACACTGAAGACTCAACATGTGCTATCTGCCGTCACAGGATATCTATGTCCCTGTTTTGGGGGTGCAACCTCTTCCTCCCTCCTCAAGCAGGGGAGAGGAAGGGTTTTCACCCCCAAAGCACATCCATTGATCCCCCATGATGGCAGATAGCACATGTTTACCCTAGTCATGGGATCATGTTGAAGATACCCATTTGAGCCCCAAAAAGAAAGTGTGGTTCTTCACATTTGGGATGGATCAGGGGTAACATCACCCCATCTCCTGTTTGTATTTTTCACTGTGTTATTTTATTACTTTTTAATGAAAAAAAAAATGTGGCTTTTGACCCATGCATGTTTCTGCTAAAAAAAGCCGCACAAAACACCAAAAAAAATTATTTCGAAAAAAACACAAAACTGTGTTGCAATCAATAAAAACATTTGGGAAGTCGAAAAAAGGTGTGCCTTGTTGTTTCTATGCTCAATAGCAGTTCTGAAGATGCAAAATGAGTGTTTTTACCTCTGAGATTGGAGGCTATTTACTAAGGAGAAATACACTTGGCACTACTAGAACCTGGGAGACACATAAACCACAAATAAAAGAATGACAACACAAGTTTGTAGTAAATCAAATATTTTTTTTTATTTAAAAAAGGTAAAATCAAAGGTCAGATGTGGTCTGGCATTGCGATGGCCCCCCTACCCGTGAAGTACTCTACGTATTTCTGACGTACTTCACAGGCAGTTTGGGGGGCCAAGCCAGTACGGGCAGTGCTGAGGCCGGTCAGATTTATCAGTTCAGAGGGACCGGCCTCAGACCCAACTGATGACACATAATTTGTGGAGAATTTTCTTAAAAAATTGTGCAACAAGCAGCAGCAGTACACAATGTTGTTGAGTTTATAATCAGCCAAATTTATAGCTGTCTGGAACAGGTGGAACCGGTTGGCCATTATCCCGAAGGCATTCTCCACAACTCTCCGGGCTCTGGCCAGCCGGTAATTAAAAACCCTCCTCTCCGGGGTGAGGGTGCGTTCGGGAAACGGCCGCATGAGGTGTGGTCCTAGTTCAAAAGCTTCATCCGCAATGAAAACGAACGGTAGCCCTTCCACGTTCTCTGCATCTGGAGGCAGTGCAAGACCCCCAGCCTGCAGACGGTGAGCGAACTCCGTCTCAGCGAATACTCCGCCATCGGACATCCGGCCGTTCTTCCCCACGTCCACATACAGGAACTCGTACCGTGCCGACACCACCGCCATTAACACTATGCTATTAAAACCTTTATAGTTAAAATAGTATGACCCCGAACGGGGTGGCGGCACTATGTGGACGTGCTTCCCATCAATTGCCCCTCCGCAGTTGGGGAAATCCCACCGCTGGGCAAATTGGGAGGCCACAGTCAGCCATTCCTGTGGTGTGCTAGGGAACTGTGGAGTCAAACAAAAAGAAGACATTAGTACAGTTTATGTTTACAGTGCAAGCAGATTACACACAAAAACATTGTTGACCAACATCATTCTAACATTATTATTTAGGGGAGTATTTCCTACCAATAAACAAAGGCCCACTTAGCAGATGCCTCACCCCCGTCGAGTGGACATTCTAAAATAATCTAAGGGGGGGGGGCCTAAGGTGATTGTGGGGGATCCAAAAAAAGGCTCTACCACTCTGCTGAGCTTGATTGAGAACTAAAAAATTCTTTACATCTTTAGGGGGGGAGGGAGGGTTGTCAAACTACGCGGGCAATGACCCCAAAAAAAGGAAAAAGAAAATAGAAGGCTAGCTGGGTTTGCGCCCACGATAGCATGCTGGAGAGGTTAGTGAAGGGAAATAGGCATGTAGGGCCCAAAAAGGCCTTTACAGGTAAAAAAATGCATGGGGAAAATGGGGACATTACCAGGATATTACAAACAGGCAAATTTGGGTTAGGAGGGAAAAAATAAGAAGATTCAAAAACAATCAAAACATATAATGTGAGGTTAAAGGAGCACAATTACCTTCATATAGTCCTTCTGCAGGACCTGAATGATGGCCGAACACGTCTCAGGGATAATGATCCCGAGAGCCTGGGGGGAGATGCCTGTTGAGAACTTGAGGTCCTGCAAGCTTCTCCCAGTTGCCAGGTATCTCAACAAGGCAATAAGCCTCTGCTCGGCAGTGATGGCCTGGTGCATCACAGTGTCCTGCCTCGTGATATAGGGGGACAGCAAATCCAACAGACGGTGAAATACGGGGTCCGTCATCCTGAGATAATTCCTGAAATCATCAGGATTATTCTCATGGATTTCCCGCAGCAGTGGCATATGAGAGAATTGGTCCCGCTGGAGCAACCAATTCTTAGTCCATGAACTCCTCCTCACCCTGTTCACAGACTGAACTCGGGTTACAGTGTTAACTGCAACACCAAGCCAGCACGAGCTCGAGAACGAGAACGCACTTCAAACATGGTTTTAAACCGGTCGGCTGGTCAGAACGCACTCAAACAGAACGCACCGTGGAACAGCAAGGCCTAAAAAGAACGACCTGAAAAACAGTAAACGAACAGCCAAGAAGGCACTGCAAGGCAGTAACGACCTGACTGCACGCACTGAATCACAAATACAAACCCACAAGCACAAACTGAACACCAGGAAACGATCTGCAAAGCACGGAGACTGAAAAGCGCAAATCGGCTCTCACCAAACTTTTACTAACACGCGGTAACACGAAATCAGCAAAAGCAGCCCAAGGGGTGGCGCCATTAGATTTGTTCGGCCCTTTTATAGCGCGTCGTACGTTTTGTACGTGCCGTCGTTTTCTTGCCGTCGGTTTTTAAACTGATGGTGTGTGGCCAAGACTGATGAAAAACAGTTTCATCGGATTTCCGATGGTCAAATCCATAGGTTATCCGATCGTGTGTACAGGGCTTTACAGGCATTTGCAGCACTTACAGCGGGCGTAGTGTGCTTCCTGCTGAATATACTCCTGAAGCTAGGCCTTATTGCTGTGTTTTCCTAGTGTGTTACACTAACAGGCATTTGCAGCACTTACAGCGGGCGTAGTGTGACTCCTGCACATTATACACCTGAAGCTAGCCTGTATTGCTGTGTTTTCCTGGTGTGTTACACTAATAGGCATTTGTAGCACTTACAGCGGGCGTAGTGTGCCTCCTGCACATTATACACCTGAAGCGAGCCCGTATTGCTGTGTTTTCCTGGTGTGTTTCACTAACAGGCATTTGCAGCACTTACAGCGGGCGTAGTGTGCCTCCTGCACATTATACACCTGAAGCTAGCCCGTATTGCTGTGTTTTCCTGGTGTGTTACACTAACAGGCAATTGCAGCACTTACAGCGGGCGTAGTGTGCTTCCTGCTAAATATACACCTGAAGCTAGCCCTTAGTGTAACACACCAGGAAAACACAGCAATAAGGGCTAGCTTCAGGTGTATATTTAGCAGGAAGCACACTACGCCCGCTGTAAGTGCTGCAAATGCCTATTAGTGTAACACACCAGGAAAACACAGCAATACAGGCTAGCTTCAGGTGTATAATGTGCAGGAGGCACACTACGCCCGCTGTAAGTGCTGCAAATGCCTGTTAGTGTAACACACCAGGAAAACACAGCAATAACAGGCATTTGCAGCACTTACAGCGGGCGTAGTGTGCCTCCTGCACATTATACACCTGAAGCTAGCCTGTATTGCTGTGTTTTCCTGGTGTGTTACACTAATAGGCATTTGCAGCACTTACAGCGGGCGTAGTGTGCTTCCTGCTAAATATACACCTGAAGCTAGCCCTTATTGCTGTGTTTTCCTGGTGTGTTACACAAACAGGCATTTGTAGCACTTACAGTGTGCTTCCTGCTAAATATACACCTGAAGTTAGGCCTTATTGCTGTGTTTTCCTGGTGTGTTACACTAATAGGCATTTGCAGCACTTACAGCGGGCGTAGTGTGCTTCCAGCTAAATATACACCTGAAGCTAGCCCTTAGTGTGACACACCAGGAAAACACAGCAATAAGGGCTTGCTTCAGGTGTATATTTAGCTGGAAGCACACTACGCCCGCTGTAAGTGCTGCAAATGCCTATTAGTGTAACACACCAGGAAAACACAGCAATAAGGCCTAACTTCAGGTGTATATTTAGCAGGAAGCACACTGTAAGTGCTGCAAATGCCTGTTAGTGTAACACACCAGGAAAACACAGCAATACGGGCTAGCTTCAGGAGTATATTTAGCAGGAAGCACACTACGCCCACTGTAAGTGCTGCAAATGCCTGTTAGTGTAACACACTAGGAGAACACAGCAATAAGGCCTAGCTTCAGGATTATATTTAGCAGGAAGCACACTACGCCCGCTGTAAGTGCTGCAAATGCCTATTAGTGTAACACACCAGGAAAACACAGCAATACGGGCTAGCTTCAGGTGTATAATGTGCAGGAGGCACACTACGCCCACTGTAAGTGCTGCAAATGCCTGTTAGTGTGACACACCAGGAAAACACAGCAATAACAGGCATTTGCAGCACTTACAGCGGGCGTAGTGTGCCTCCTGCACATTATACACCTGAAGCTAGCCCGTATTGCTGTGTTTTCCTAGTGTGTTACACTAACAGGCATTTGCAGCACTTACAGCGGGCGTAGTGTGCCTCCTGCACATTATACACCTGAAGCTAGCCCGTATTGCTGTGTTTTCCTGGTGTGTTACACTAACAGGCATTTGCAGCACTTACAGCGGGCGTAGTGTGCCTCCTGCACATTATACACCTGAAGCTAGCCCGTATTGCTGTGTTTTCCTGGTGTGTTACACTAACAGGCATTTGCAGCACTTACAGCGGGCGTAGTGTGCTTCCTGCTAAATATACTCCTGAAGCTAGGCCTTATTGCTGTGTTTTCCTAGTGTCAGGGACCTGCCAGAAATAGAGGACGATCTCTGCTTCCCTCTGTACCTGTGCGTCGGCACGCGCCAATTGCGCACGCGCCAATTGCACGCGCGCGCGTGCTTAATGACATAGCGCCATTAGGCCTTTAAAAAGCCAGCAGTTGCAATAGTGCACTGCTGTCTGATCTGTAGCTTCTGTGTATCTTTACCTGCATCTGCCTGCTACTATTACCTGTTGTTCCGTTGCCAGACCTACGCCTGCTTATCTGATCCTGCTCCAGTCCACCGCATTGCTCTGCCTGACCACCTGGTCTGTCCCGGCTCGCCTGACCCTGCACCTGCCTGCTACTTGCTCTGTGTGTTCCAGTGTTGACCTGGCTTATCTCTCCCTGCTTCAGCCTGCTACTGATCCTGCTGTCATCCGCAGTTCCAGCCTACTTGGAGGATCATCAACCAGCTACAGTGTCAACCACCACAGTCTCCACAGGCACTCCTACCCCGCTGTGTTCCCGAGACCACTGTTCCCACTCCGGTGGCTCCTGAACCAGAGCTGTATGAGAGGTCTTCTCCTACAAGTCAGACTCATCCTCGGAGGTACGTAACAGTATCAGACAGCCTTAACCGAGTCTGCAGGAGAAACCTCACCCATAGGAGGAGATTTGCACACACCTCGCGGCTCTCACGCAAGCCATTAAATCCCTACAAGAAGGACATGTCAAATTGAACGAGCGGGTCCAGAACTTATCAGATTCCAGTCATGTGGCTTCAGTTTCCCCCGCTGCACCCGTACAGTCTGCCTCCGCTCCTTCCGTAGTGATGCTTCCGCCTGAACCCAGAGTTCCTGTTCCAGAAAGATTCGCAGGAGACCGCGCCAAATTCCGGGCCTTCCAAAATGCATGCCAGCTATACTTCTCTCTACAACCCCAGACTTTTTCACTTGAAGCCACTAAGGTGGGGTTTGTCATCACCCTACTCCAAGGAGAACCCCAGAGTTGGGCCAACCAACTACTCGAGCAGAACAGCGCACAGACCCACTCCTTGTTAGTCTTTTTTGAGGCCATGGCTCAGCTTTATGAGGACCCCCAGCGGACCTCCACAGCGGAAGCTGCCCTGTTTGCGCTCCAGCAAGGTCGCAGAGCGGCCGAGGACTATGTCACAGACTTTAGGCCCTGGAGCTCAGACACTCAATGGAATGATGCTGCCTTACGACACCAATTCCGCATTGGTCTCTCCGACAGTCTCAAGGATGAGCTCGCCCGAGTGGGTATACCAGGTACTCTTGAAAATATGATCACCCTGTCCATCCAAATCGATCGACGACTCCGTGAGCATCGGTCAGAGCGGTCCACTCAGCAAGGCCGCCCCATGTGGATGACCCCAAGGGCTCCAGCTCCCTCTTCCCGCTACCTGGCACCAACCTGCTCAGATCCTGCCGGTCCAGTTCCAGACACTTCCAGGCCCATGCAAATAGGAGTGATACGATCAACTTTATCCCCTGAAGAACGAGCACGTCGCAGACAGCACAATCTTTGCCTCTACTGTGGCGAGGCCGGCCACTACATGCACAACTGCCCCGCCAAGGTGCGTAAGTGCCCTTCTTCCATACCTGCCAACCTGTCAACTCTGTCTGCCAATGCAACCCACCTTGCTCTCCCTCTCTCATTCCAACTTCCAGGAAGAACAATAACAGTCAACGCTATTGTCGACTCCGGGGCATGTATGGGAGAAAAAGAAACCCTGGACTGCCGCACTCTGTATAGACAGTTATTTATTCCAAAATTTCAGGTAAAAGATCCAAATTCAAAATAAATCCATAAATCCAAAACAACAAATGCAGATAGCCACCCTTCCCTGCATGCACACTATCTGCATTTGTTGTTTTGGATTTATGGATTTATTTTGAATTTGGATTTTTTACCTGAAATTTTGGAATAAATAACTGTCTATACAGAGTGCGGCAGTCCAGGGTTTCTTTTTCTCCCATGCATCAGTGCAGAGCCAGCACCTGTGTGAGTGACCGGGCGGAAGCAGCTATTTGGTGAATTCTTAAGCTTTTGAGCGGTACGTTTTTCCTTTCCTCCGGGGCATGTAGCTGTTTTGTCTATATCACCTTTGCCATTCAGCAACGCCTCCCGCTACAAGAAAAGGCGCATGGACTTTCTGTCTACCTGGCCGATGGCTCTTGCATAAAGTCAGGACAAGTAACCCAGGAGACCGCTCCCTTGCCTGTTGCCATCTTCTCCCAACATAAGGAGCTGCTGACTCTGGATGCCATATCTTCGCCATTGTTCCCCGTGATCCTGGGGTTACCTTGGCTTCAGGCTCACAATCCCCAAATCAATTGGGTATCTGGGGAAGTGAGATTCCTGTCCTCCTACTGTCAGGGACATTGTATATCCAAACCCTCCAACCCACCCACTACTCTGCTGTGTATGGACTCCGATCAGAATTTATTCCAGTCAGTGCCTGAACCATACCACGAGTTCATTGATGTTTTCAGTAAACGGGGGGCTGACTCCCTTCCGCCTCACCGCTCCTATGACTGCCCGATTGAACTACTTCCTGGAGCTGAGATCCCCTTTGGGCGCATATTCCCTTTGTCGGAAAAGGAACAGGAGGCACTGAAGGTTTACATTGATGAAAATCTGAATAAGGGGTTTATCCGCCCCTCAACCTCACCAGCAGGTGCCGGAATATTCTTTGTCACAATAAAAGACCAGACCCTTCGCCCATGTGTGGACTACCGCGAGTTGAATAAAATCACGGTCAAAAACCGCTATCCGTTGCCCCTGGTACCTGAACTGTTCCAGAAATTAAGATCTGCCATTATCTTCACCAAGTTGGATCTAAGAGGGGCCTAGAATCTTGTCCGCATCCGAGCCGGGGATGAGTGGAAGACAGCCTTTCGTACCCGGTTCGGCCATTACGAATATCTGGTCATGCCATTTGGGCTCTGCAACGCCCCTGCCACTTTCCAATATTTCATCAATGATGTGTTCAGAGACTTTTTGGACATTTTTGTAATTGTCTATCTAGATGATATCTTAATCTTCTCAGGGTCCCTTGACCGGCATCGGGAACATGTCTGCAGGGTACTGAGTCGTCTTCGTCAGCATGGACTGTATGCAAAGGCAGAAAAATGCGAATTTGAGCAGCAGTGCATCCAGTTCCTAGGATTGGCGATTTCCCCAACGGGAATTAAGATGGACCCCCAAAAAGGTGTCCGCTATTCTAGACTGGCCTGTACCCTTAGACAAGAAGGGAGTGCAACGTTTCATAGGGTTTGCAAACTTTTACAGAACGTTCATCAAGGGTTTTTCCACGATAATCACGCCCATAACGCAGCTAACTAAACAAAACCTGCGATTCCATTGAAATCCCGAAGCCCAAGATGCCTTTGAAACACTCAAAAAACTTTTTACCTCAGCTCCGATCCTCAGCCATCCTGACCCATCTCTACCCTACATCCTCGAGGTAGATGCCTCCGAAGTTGCTGTAGGGGCGGTCATTTCTCAACGCCAGGGTACTAAGGACCTAATGCATCCTGTGGCCTTCTTCTCACGGAAGCTTTCCCCTGCAAAGAGGAACTACGATGTGGGTGATCGGGAGTTACTTGCCATCAAGGTTGCTTTGGAAGAATGGAGATACTTGTTAGAGGGTGCTATCCATCCAGTACTCATATACACCGACCACAAGAATCTAGAGTACCTAAGATCTGCTAGACGGCTGAAACCTCGACAAGCCCGATGGGCCCTGTTTTTCTCTCGCTTTTCCTTCCACATCACATACCGGCCTGGATCAAAAAATACCAAACCAGACGCGTTATTGCGTATGTATGACAACCCTAAGGATCTTTCTGTCCCTGACACCATCTTACCCGCAGGCAACTTTCTACTTCTTCAAACGGATCTTCTCTCCCAGATTAAGGAAGCATCCACTGATTCTTCGAGACCCCCTGGGATTACCTTGACGTCCAGAGATGGCCTACTGTGGAGGGGGAGTCAAATCTTTGTCCCTGGTGTCTTGCAAGTTGGAGTGTTAAAACTTCTTCATGATCATCCACTGGCAGGGCACTTCGGGGTCCGCAAGACCCTCGAGTTGGTACGTCGCACGTTCTGGTGGCTAGGTCTGGAGGAGTTTTGCAAGAAATATGTAAGTACATGCCCTGTCTGTAACCGGAACAAGACAGCAAGGAGTCGGGCCTGGGGACTATTGAAACCCTTACCTGTACCGGATAGACCATGGAAGATGATCTCCATGGACTTTATAGTAGAGCTTCCATGTTCTGAAGGGTGTACCGCAATCTTTGTAGTCGTGGATCGACTCTCTAAAATGGCCCACTTCCTACCAGTACCCCATCCGCTATGGAAACAGCCCGTGTATTCATCAAGGAGATTGTCAGATTGCATGGAGTTCCTGCAAAGATCATATCAGATAGGGGAGTACAATTTACCTCACGTTTCTGGAGAGCATTATGTAAGACCCTGAAGATCGAACTAGCTTTGTCCTCGGCCTATCACCCCCAAACGAACGGACAAACTGAGAGGATAAATCAGACTCTTGAACAATACATCAGATGTTTCACGTCCTTTGTCCAAGATGACTGGGTATCCTTACTGCCCCTAGCAGAATTTTCCTATAACAACGCCAGCCACTCGGCCACAGGACAATCTCCCTTCTTCTCTAATTATGGTTTTCACCTGATTTTCTTCCAGAATCCTCAATTCCAGCAGTACAGAGCATGGTGGACTTCCTCAGTCGCAATAACCAAGTGTTGCAGGAAGCAGTGACCAAGGCCCAGGCAGACAGCAAGAAAGCTTTCGACAGGAAAAGGAGAGGGGAATTGGACCTGCAAGTGGACGATCAGGTATGGCTCTCCACAAATAACCTCAGGTTGGCTTGCCCTTCGAAAAAATTAGCACCCAAGTTCTTAGGACCCTTTTCGGTGAAGAGAAAAATCAACGAGGTATCGTATGAACTTTCCTTACCTGACTCTTTTAAGATACATCCAGTGTTTCATGTCTCTTTACTCAAACCTGCAGTACCTGATCCCTTCCCTGACAGAGGGTCCAGACCACCAGAACCTGTTATTATTGATGGAAGCGAGGAATACGAGGTGGAAGCCATCCTCGATTGTAGGAGACGGCAAGGTCAAGTGCAATTTCTAATTAAATGGAAAGGTTACGGTCCGGAGGATAACTCCTGGGAACCTGAACGTAACATTCATGCTAAGGAATTAATTCATGCATTTTTCCTTGCCCATCCTGAAAGAAGAGGCCGGTTGGGCATCCGGAGGCTGCCCCTTGGGGGGGGGGCAATGTCAGGGACCTGCCAGAAATAGAGGACGATCCCTGCTTCCCTCTGTACCTGTGCGTCGGCGCGCGCCAATTGCACACGCGCATGCGCCAATCGCCTGTGCGTGCGCGCTTAATGACATGGCGCCATTAGGCCTTTAAAAAGCCAGCAGTTGCAATAGTGCACTGCTGTCTGATCTGCAGCTTCTGTGTATCTTTACCTGCATCTGCTATCTGATTACCTGGACGACCCGGCTCTGCTGACTTACCTGTTATCTCCAACCCTGACCTCGGCCTGCCTTGACCCTGCTACTATTACCTGTTGTTCCGTTGCCAGACCTCCGCCTGCTTATCTGATCCTGCTCCAGTCCACCGCATTGCTCTGCCTGACCACCTGGTCTGTCCCGGCTCGCCTGACCCTGCACCTGCCTGCTACTTGCTCTGTGTGTTCCAGTGTTGACCTGGCTTATCTCTCCCTGCTTCAGCCAGCTACTGATCCTGCTGTCATCCGCAGTTCCAGCCTACTTGGAGGATCATCAACCAGCTACAGTGTCAACCACCACAGTCTACACAGGCACTCCTACCCCGCTGTGTTCCCAAGACCACTGTTCCCACTCCGGTGGCTTCTGAACCAGAGCTGTATGAGAGGTCTTCTCCTACAAGTCAGACTCATCCTCTGAGGTACGTAACACCTAGTGTGTTACACTAACAGGCATTTGCAGCACTTACAGCGGGCGTAGTGTGCTTCCTGCTAAATATACTCCTGAAGCTAGGCCTTATTGCTGTGTTTTCCCATCTCCCTGCAGGCCATTCGAATGTCTGGAAGGCAAACAAGGAAAGGCAGACAGTCAGGAGCCAATAAAAGAGGGCAAGCAGGCTCTGTGTCTAGAGACAACAGTGCTGGTCGTGGACGCGGTGCATCGTCATCAGCACGTGGCCATGGGACACGCTTGTCCTTCTTTTCGGCAGCTGGACGTGTTGAGCCGCATCATGCCGAAGACTTGGTAGAGTGGATGACCAAGCCCTCCTCATCCTCCTCATCCTCTCTCACCCAGGCTTAGGGTACTGGCAAAGCAGCTGCCAAAGCGTCCTCTTCCCTGGTATCAATGTCATCAGTCACTCCTTCCCTAGACCCACCATGTCCTCCTGAGGAGTCCCCCGAACTGTTTGAGCACAGTGTTTGGTACATGCTCCAGGAGGATGCCCAGCGTTTCGAAGGGTCTGATGATGATACCCAGCTAGAGGAAGGCAGTAGCGTGAGAGCAGAGAGAGGGGATGCTCAAGAAGGACACCAATCTGGCAGTCATGTTCCAGCAGCTGCAGCATACTGCCAGATTGGCTCCAGTGATGAGGAGGGAGGGGATGATGAGGTCACTGACTCCACGTGGGTGCCTAATAGGAGAGAGGAGGAGGAGGAGGAGGAGGACAAGGAGGAGGCACATCTCCAACAAGGCAGGATGCCCTCGGGGGGCCAGCGTAAGGGCAGCACACCGACTGAATCACACCGCAGAGCTCCGCCTGTGCAGGGCGCTGCCTCTGCCCGTTATTCAAAAAGTTCTTTGGTGTGGGCCTATTTTGAGTCGAGTGCATCAGATTGCACAGCTGCTGTTTGCAACATATGTCTCAAGCGTATATCGCGTGGCCAAAACATCAGCCGCTTGGGCACCACATGCTTGACCAGACATATGTTGACCTGCCATGCAGCTCGCTGGCAAGCCTACCTTAAAGACCCACACCAAAGAACAAAGCGGACCTCTCCTTGCACCGCATCAGCTGGGATCTCCAACCCCACTATACCTTCAGTCCTCTCTGAAACCTGCACTGAGAGGAATGAAGGTGTAGAATTAGGTGTGTCA
The DNA here is from genome assembly GCA_029206835.1 of Rana muscosa. NCBI lineage: Eukaryota > Metazoa > Chordata > Amphibia > Anura > Ranidae > Rana > Rana muscosa. The sequence continues at coordinate 32,383,884 of CM055121.1, read as the reverse complement.
CAGCCAAGTACTTGCGGGCACTCTGCTAGCAGTACACCAACGTCCGATTCTAGCAGGCAAATTTCCCTGCCCCAGCTGCTGGACCGTCGAAAGAAGTTCACTCCCAGCCATCCACATGCCCAGCGGTTGAATGCTAGCTTGGATAAATTGCTAGCGCTTCAACTGCGGCCCCCTTCCGTGAGTTTGTGCAATGTGCGGTTCCTCAGTGGCAGGTTCCCAAACGCCACTTTTTCTCACGGAAGGCGATTCCGGCATGTGGAAGGCAATGTCTTGGCCTCGCTGCACAGGGCAGTCAGCGGTAAGGTGCATATTACCGCTGACTCATGGTCCAGCAGGCATGGACAGGGACGTTACCTTTCTTTCACGGCCCATTGGGTCACTCTTTTGGCAGCTGGGAAGGATGCAGGACAAGGTGCAGTAGTGTTGGAGGTTGTTCCGCCGCCACGTCTCCAAAATGCTACTACTGGTTGTGACACACCTCTCTCCTCCACCCCTCCTCTTCTTCTTCCTCCATGGCCTCTTCCTCTATGGCCTCTTCCTGTGCTTTGTCCTCGGAACCAGCGGTGCTCCGTATGCGTTCAAGGGGCTACGCAAGTACGCAGGCAAAAAGATGCCATGCCGTACTTGCGCTGGTGTGTTTGGGGGACAGGAGCCACACTGGGGCAGAGGTTCTGTCTGCTCTGCAGGGGCAGGCTGAGAGGTGGTTGACGCCACGCCAGCTTAAGGCAGGAATGGTGGTTTGCGACAATGGCATCAACCTCCTCTCCGCCCTCCGACAGGGACAACTGACCCATGTGCCCTGTGTGGCTCATGTCCTTAACCTGGTGGTGCAGCGGTTCTTGGGCAGGTATCCGGGCTTACAGGATGTCCTGAAGCAGGCCAGGAAAGTCTGTGTGCATTTCCGCAGATCTTATAATGCCAGTGCTCGCCTGGCTGAGCTGCAAAAGGAGTTGAACCTGCCAAAGAATCGCCTTATGTTTGACATGCCCACCAGGTGGAACTCAACGTTGGCCCTGCTGCAGCGGCTGCACATGCAGCAGAGGGCCATCAATGAGTACCTGTGCGACTACGGCACCAGGACAGGGTCAGGGGAGCTCGGGTTTTTTTCACAACGCCAGTGGGGCATGATCAGGGATGCATGCACTGTCCTGGCACCATTTGAGGAGGCCACGAGGATGGTGAGCAGTGACAGTGCATGCATCAGTGACACTGTACCTCTTGTCCACCTGTTGGAGCACACGCTGCGTGGAATAATGGACAGGGCACTTGAGGCAGAACAGAGGCAGGAAGAGGAGGACTTCCTTGCCTCTCAAGGCCCCCTTTACCCAGACAGTGTTCCTTCTGTCCCACCCATCGCACAGGAAGGAGGACGAGGACGAGGAGGAGGAGGATTGTGTCAGCATGGAGGTGGAGCCTGGCAGCATCAACAGCAGCAGTCTTTTAGGGATGATTTACAGTCCCAAGAAACCCGTGGACTTGTACATGGCTGGGAAGAGGTGGCTGCGGATCATGTCATCCTTAGTGACCCAGAGGACTCCGGACCTAATGCCTTAGCTAACCTACGCTGCATGGCCTCCCTGATCCTGAAAAGTCTGCGGAAGAATCCTCGTATTCTTCGGATCAAGGAGAGGGACCATTACTGGCTGGCCACTCTCCTTGATCCACGGTACAAGGCTAAGGTTGCGGACCTTATCTTACTGACGCAGAGGGAGCAGAGGATGAGACAACTCCGGGAGGCCTTGCAGAAAGGTCTGTGCAATGCGTTCCCAGAGACTGGGAGGTTACAAACTCCTGGTCTGGGACAACGAGTTGCTGAGGCTTCGGTCAGTCAAAGAAGGAGCGGTGGGGGAAGGTGGCCATCTGACCGATGTGTTCAGACAATTCTTTAGTCCGCAGTCCCAAGGTATGATCGGTTCCAGCAACCATCGCCAGCGTCTGATATACATGGTGCAGGAATACCTAGGGGCAAGGTCAGATTTGGACACCTTTCCCACTGAAAATCCTCTGGCTTACTGGGTCTTAAGGATGGATCACTGGCCAGAGCTTGCACAGTATGCAATTGAGCTACTGGCCTGTCCTGCATCCAGCGTTCTTTCGGAACGCACATTCAGTGCTGCTGGAGGATTTGTCACGGATCACAGGGTGCGCCTGTCCACCGACTCGGTTGATCGACTGACCTTCATAAAGATGAACCAGTCTTGGAACAGAATAATTTATTTTCAAATGTCACATCCCTTCAAGACTGATGCTGATGCTGACTGAGTGACTGTCCTGTTATGTTGACTGACTATCCTCCTCCTCCTCAATGATCCGATTCATGATGATATCTTGGAAAAACATTTTTTCTTTCTGGGTGCCGCCACCAGTGGCTAAGGCCCAATTTTTCAGCCCCTGTTTAACAGGGGCATGTATTTAAAATTTTTGATGCAATACTTTGCAACAGGTCTCATTGCTGTGCTCCAAGTACAGTATCTGTGAGGGGTTGCAGTGTTGTGGCACCAGTGGCTAAGGCCCAATTTTTCAGCCCCTGTTTAACAGGGGCATGTATTTAAAATTTTTGATGCAATACTTTGCAACAGGTCTCATTGCTGTGCTCCAAGTACAGTATCTGTGAGGGGTTGCAGTGTTATGGCACCAGTGGCTAAGGCCCAATTTTTCAGCCCCTGTTTAACAGGGGCGTGTAATTACAATTTTTGATGCAATACTTTGCAACAGGGCCCATTCCTGCGCTCACCAAGTGTAACTGTGAGGGCTTACAGTGTTGTGGCAACACCACCACCACCAAAGGCCCAATTTTTCAGCCCCTGTTCAACAGGGACATGCAATTACAATTCTTGATCTAATAATTCACAGCAGGGCCCATTCATGCGCCCACCAAGAGTAACTGTGAGGGCTTACAGTGTTGTGGCACCAGCACCACCACCAAAGGCCCAATTTTTCCTACCACTGTTCAACAATGGCATGTAAATATAATTCCTGATATAATAGTTCACAGCAGGGCGTTCCAGCGCCCACCAAGAGTAACTGTGAGGGCTCACAGTGTTGTGGCAACACCAACATGTAAAGGGGCAAATTTCAGCAGAGTATATACTTTCAAACATCCAACTTACAAACGACTCCTACTTGCAAACGGAAGGAGACAACAGGAAGTGAGAGGAAATCAACCCCTAGGAAGGGAAATTCTCTCCTGTAAGAGTTAATATGGGAAAAAGGTGTCTCCTCTACTGATGCTTTATCACCATTCCTTGTTTCAATAAAAACCCCAGTTTTCAAAAACAGTTGTCATTGGGACGGAAAGTGAGGTGAAATGTTCTGAACAGGGGCACAGACAGCAAAACAAATGTTACTGGGGTGATAACCCTTCCCTATGTTTTCTAAAAAGCTTAAAAATATATTTTTTGGCTGGAGCTACACTTAAACAATGTACCTGTTCAAAATTAAAAAACAGATTCTACTTAAGAACAAACCTACAGTCCCTGTCTTGTTTGCACCGCCTGTATACTGCTGTTCAGAGTATATAGGGCCTTTTTTATTTTGTGTGCGGGGTTCCCCTTAATATCCATACAAGACCCAAAGGGGCTGGTAATGGGCTGGGGTGGGGGGGGGGGGGTGATGGGGTAGCTATGACATTTTTCTCAAAGATTTTCATCCATATTACCGGGACCAGACATTACATTAAAGCCGCAAGCAGTTTTAAATTACTTTTTTTCCCTTTAGAAATGTCATTTTGTGCAGGGACAGTTCTAAACACGGGAAACACGTGCCACTTCACAGGCATACTTTAGACACCCCCCCAGGTACGATATTTAACCTTTTTTTTTTTTCACTTTATGCATCATTAAAGTGACTGCTCCCGAAAAACGTCAGTTTTTAAAACTTATTTTTGCATTGATACATGTCCCCTGGTGCAGAACCCGGGTTCCCAAACCCTTTTTAGGACAATAACATGCATATTAGTCGTTATAATTAGCACTTTAGATTTTGAATGTTCGCATCCATTGTATTTAATAGGGTTCTAACGTTCATGCGAACTTTCGGTCCGTTCGCGGGTTCTGGTGCGATCCGAACCCGGGGGTGTTCGGCTCATCCCTACTGTCTACCATCCAACAGGCCATGCAGCCAGGCGATTGGCTAATCTCAATCGACTTAAAAGATGCCTACTTCCACGTGCCTTTAGCAAAAGAACTCCGCAAATACCTCCGGTTCATGGTCGGGCAAGATTATCTGCAGTTCACCTGCCTCCCTTTCAGGCTGACAACCTCACCCGAGTTTTTTCGAAAGTTCTTCTGGCCATGGTGGCCCTCAGCAGAACAAAAAGGGATACGCTTGTACCACTTCCTCGACGACCTCCTGCTACTGTCCCAAGACAAAGAGCAGGTTATCACCAAACTGCTCAAATTTGGTTGGCTCCTATACCTAGAGAAAAGCCACCTGGAACCAGTTCAGCACCTGGTATACCTAGGGGCTCAGTTCAACACTGTGGAAAGTACCATCTCTCTCCCAGTAGAGAAGATCCCAGTCATACGAGAGAGAATATCACGGGCTCCGAGCTCCTCACAGTGCCTAAAAATTATTGGCACAATGGTCTCTACGACCCCCATGGTTAAATAGTCTCTGTGGAGGCTACGCCCTTTCCAGTTAGGGTTTCTCCAGCAATGGAACTCGGGAGACAACAACCAATCCATTCACATGACATCAGTGATAAGGAACAGCCTCTTCTGGTGGCTTCAGCGCAGGAACCTGCTCAAGTGCCACTCCATCGCCCACGTCTCATGGGTCACCGTCACGACCGATGCCAGCGGTGCTGGATGGGGAGCCCTTTGCAGGTCAGAGCTTGCTCAAGGCAGTTGGGATGTCCGTCTCTACAACCCGGGCACGAACGTCCTGGAACTACGGGCAGCCTGGTGTGCCCTTCAAACCTTCAGTCATCTTCTGAAAGGGAAATCAGTTTTATTGAGAATGGACAACACCACAACAGTTTCCTATGTGAAGAGACAAGGGGGCACTTGGAGCTCCACCTTTCTCCAAGAAGTCAAGCCCATCAGAGGAACTTGGCCAATATCTCGGCAGTCTTAGTTCCCAGTGTCCAGAACGTCCAGGCAGACTTCCTGTCCCGTGCTTAGTTAGACAACAACGAATGGTCCCTTCATGCAGGGGCGTTCGAGTGGATACTGTCCTTGGGAGTCAATCCCGAAGTGGACCTATTTGCATCCCCCTGCAACTTCAAGATCAGGAAGTATTACACTTAGGGGCGTTGCAGCCAGGCCTTCGAAATAGATGCCCTGACAGATCGGTGGAGCTTCAGCTGGGCATATGCCTTCCCCCGTTCCCGATCATCCTCAGATTTTTGCAGAGACTCCAAGCGGAGGCGGTCGAAATGGTGGTGATAGCGCCTTACTGACCGAACAGGCCATGTTTTCCCCTCCTGACCCAGCTCAGCTTCCGGGACCCTGTTCCACTTCCCGTCAGACTGGACCTTTTTTCTCAAGGGGCAGTCCTGCACCCTTGCCCGCCATTACTGATGGTCTGGTTATTGAGAGGGAGAGACTGGAAACTCTCAAGCCCTGTACACATGGCCGGGAATCCCATCAGGAAAAAAAACGTCGGTTTTCCTGACGGGATTCCTGGCAAGCTTGCCTTGCAAAGCCGTGTATACCGCTGTTCTTTTGAATGGCAAGAACGCGGTGATGTCATCGACTGCGACGAGCCGGCGTCTCATTACATTCGATTCCATCGCCGCCCTCTTGCTACACCCCACACTAATTTTGTATGCTACCGTGCATGCGTCAAAGTGTTATCGCTCATGCGCGGTTTCGTTACCCTTCAGGTAAGCATACAGACGACCGTTTTTCTCGGCAGGAAACACTCTCCCGGGAATCCCAACGGGAAAATAGAGAGCAGGTTCTCTATTTTCCCATCTGGATTCCCGGCTGTTTTCCTGACGGGAAAACTGCTAGGGAGCATACACACAGCCGGGATTCCCGGCCAAATGCTCTCCTGGCAGTTTTCCTGCCGGGAAAACCGGTCACGTGTACGAGGCTTCAGGTGCATGTCAAGAGTGATTTCCACCCTCATGAGCTTAATAAAGGCAAGCACAAATAAATATAAAATTATATATATATATATATATATATATATATATATATATATATATATATATTGTGTGGGGGTTAGCTCGGTAGCGGGTGTGTGTGACCCCCTGGATGGGCTCCCCACACAAAAACAGGCCCAGCAGACGGAGGTTGTGGTTTTCAAGATCAAAAGGTGCGGTTTATTTCTCTATTTACAGTGACAAAAACACAGCAAAGCAAAAAGAAACATAAACAAAATAAATCCTGGTCAGCTTGACCTCTGACTAAACATGCAGGTTTCCCTAACTAACAACTGGGATCAGCCTGGTGCTGTCCTAGTCCCTAAGTCCCTGGTTTAGTAAATGTCCAAACAAATAGCCACACAGGCTTTGTCTCACCGCACAGGGGTTCACTCTCCCTAGACAGTCCACACAGGTCTGGTTCCAGGCATGAGCAAACACCTAATGAAGCTGGGAGTTTTTATAGAGGCCTTAAACGAGCTGACAAACTTCAGCTGGTCTCATCAACTCCCTGCCTGCACGACGCCCAGCACTCTCCCTAGAGGTATGAATCATCCATGAGCCCACTAGCCTCAGCTGGGCTTCATCAACTCTCTCCCTAGTTGTATAAGTCGGCATAAAGCCTGAATCTGGGAGAAATATACCTACCCCCCTGGATGCAACCAGGTGACTTTACCTTCCTGCTGTCACAATTATATATATATATATATATATATATATATATATATATACACACACACACATACACACACACATATATATATATATATATATATATATATAGTGATATTGGGGTGTTTTAGCTCAAGTGGATAGATGTGTTTTTATGCAGTGAGTCCATATCAGACAGGCATTCTAGTTAAGGGCCTGGTAGCCCACGTTTATTTAAACAGAAAAACAAAAGCAAACTGTCCCTTCAGGATTCCCACGCAGGGGTTTAACTTCATTTAGCAGTTCAAAAAATAAGGAAAACATACCAAGCCACCTGGCTCTCGTTAGCAGTTCCTCTGCTTGCTTTAGGTACTGATACCTTAAACCACTATATCTTCCAATCTCACAGTCTTGGATGCACACAGCTTTGGGCTTCCTAAACGCACACAGCTTGAAGTCCCTTAATGCACACAGCTTCTGGCTCCTTGGACGCACACAGCTTAAAGCCCTTCAACGCACACAGCGTTTGTCCTCACACAGAGACACTCACTAGCAGCTACTGCAGTAAGCAAGCTGCTCACCATCCTTCACTCTCACCAGCCCCTCATTATATTGGTTGTGTGCACCTGAGCACACACCATGCTGGCTGTCCACAAGACCCGGACACAGGGTTGGAGATCCCATCCCACCCAAGACTCTGAAGGATCTCCAAGCCATAGAAGCCCCATGTAGAAATAGCAAAATCTGAGAAAACTGCCAGAGCAGTTTTCTCTGTTTTTTTAAATTTACGCTCTGTAGCTCTGCACTCAGCCGATATGCAGACTCTGTGTCCACCTTAACCCTTTTTTCACTGGGACAGAGCCTCGCTCTGCCACATAACCCCCCCTCTTGTTTTGATCCAGAGGGAGAAACACCTGCACCCATCATAGTAGTTGGGACACCTCTGTGCTGGCCATCAGCCACGTAGGCCCAACCCTTTTTTCGGGTGTGCTTCCAGGTACGTCCCGGCTTGGATCTTAACAGGGTCCTATAATTCCGTATACTCTGCCTTCCCTCTCTTCTCTTTGGGTCCCTGAGCATACTCTCCTCTCTTGGGGGAACTCTGCCTACCCTGATCCTACCTTTCAGCTTACGTAAATAAGTTTTATCTTTCACCACAGGTCTTTCAGGTTCAAAAACCTCTCTCTTGTTACCCAGGACAACCACATTGCTTTTAACAGCGCCAATCATTAAATCATATATTTTAATGTCACACTTTCCAACGCAATCAGTGCTGTCCATCTCAGTGCTTGTCAGTACCAGACCTGAGGAGGGACCACACATAGGCGAGAGATTAAATCCCACAGGACTAAAGCCAAGTTCTACCTCACCTGTTGTCCAACACTCCATTGGTAACTGATCTAACAGATGACACTGATCTAGGCACAAACTACTTATTTCTGATGTACACATTACATTGTTGCAGCATCCACCTATAGCACTTTTTCTCACAGTGTCTCCGGGTACTTTAAGTTGTACCTCTTTCTGAGTGATAGAAAGCATCTCTGCTAGTGCTGCATCTATTCTGGGCCCTTCCTTCTCATGAGATTTAGCTGCCGAGACAGTATCTGTGCCCTCTACTGACCACTGCTCAGCTGCACCTTGGAGCACACCCGCAGAGATGTTTCCAGTCACTACACCAGCCGGAGAGACCTTTGATGACTCCAACAGTTCTGAGCGCCTTCCAAACAACTCAGTAACTGGGAGCACCCCCTTAGAGAACCTCAGAACTATTTGCCACACTGTTAACAAGCTTCCCAGCACAGCCTGTACCACCTGGCTCCACCTATTGGTACCACGCAGCACCACCTGGTCCGACTGCGGTGGAGACACCCAAGTGTACAGTGAGGGCACTTTTACCAACTCCAGCATTTCTAATAAAGTTTTTGTCAACTCTATGCAACCAATGTCTAAATGCGTTACCTTTTTGGGAACCTTTCCCCTGTCCGAGACATGGAGGGGCTCATCCATTGCAGCTTGTGAGGTTGAGACATTTGAAGAGACCACCATCTCCTTGAAGGTACCCCTCATCCCAGCCTGTTGCTCCCCTGGAGCGCTGTCAGACACATGTCTCCTCTTCACCTCTAACGCTACACCAATGAGCCTCTGCGAGTCAACATTAGTCACATTGTCAACTTGACACTTGCCATTATTTAGTTGCTGGGCCGTGGACAACCCATCTGCCATGCCTGCGCCCAGAACTGTTCCTTCAGACTGGAGGGCATCAGCTTTTGCAGGGGCTGGCGTGCCCTTGAGCACTGGCCATTCTGCGATCCCTCCACTGGGCACAGCAGGTGTTCTGTCCACAACTCTGTCACACATCATTGCTTCATAATTCCTTGTCACTTGGCCTAGTGCCGCAACTGCTTCCTTGCACCAATCATCCCAGTCTCCTGTGGTTCCATCACTGGTGCTCCACAGCACTGCATCACCTGCTCTAGAAGGCCCAACAGGAACCTGGGATTCACTAGCCAAAACAACACACTTGTCACTTCTATCTACCTCACATTGTGACAATATTTTTTTTCTCACATCACACTGGGAGATTGCATCCTCAACCAAGGCAAGGTGCAATACCTTATTTTGAACACCTTGCTTTGGTGGCGCTACAGACACATACAGCTCTTCACTTTCAGCTTTTGCAGGCTGATCTAACCCCTTGACAACTGGGTTACACTTAGGGTTGTGGGGCTGCGCCCACACACACTCACTATGTAATACAGTCTTCCCTTGTTTCACCAGAGTAGCACCACAGCAATCCTGGAAAACCTCTGGCTCCAACACATGGAGGCCCCATGAGAGTTCCATGGACAATCCTGCGCTTCTGGTTGTCATGGGAGATATCCTACTCCCATCATTGGTAGTAAACACATTTCCAACATTTTCAGACATGACACTAAAGGAAACACATTTTTCAATGTCATGATCACCAATACCATCACATTTGCCAACAGTAACACTTTTGTCAGCATAACCATCAGAATTTTCACTACGTGTAGACATAACTGCTACTTTTGTGGATTGTCTATTACCACCAAAGCCTCTGAGTGACTCCTCACAGCGCCCTCCATTTTTAAAGGGGCACCCTTTCCTACATGGGCAGCTCCAAAGTTGACCTGGGAAACGCTCGGCTCCGTCACTGCGGGCTTCTTGGAAGTCTCCCTGGGCAACCCTGCAGTACTTGTCACTAGGGAACATGGCACAAGCACTGTTTTGGTCACCCCTAACTCTATTTTCCCAGCCACCTGCTGGACTATAGCAGGCACATGCAGAGTCCCCATGTCCTTTCCAGTCTTTAGCCCTGCGGCTAGTTGGGCTTTATTCTGTGCCTCCCCACTGCTCTGGGTAGCACACTGCCGCAAGTCTATGTCCATTGGCACTGCGGATCTCCCCACTGGATCTACTCCCACTTCACTGTGTTCAGTACCATAAACTGGAACAGTCTTACCATTTTCAGTGGCTGGCATCATAGCCTTCACTTGAGTGCGCTGTCTCTCAGCTGCATCCATACCAGCTACTGTCTCTTTGGGGCCATATGGCGACACTGCAGCCTTTCCAGACTCTTCAGCGGTGTTCCAGAACCTTGGGCAAGTAAAGATCCCATGCCCCACTTGACCACATTCCAAGCACGGTACTGGACGCTGAAATTTAATTTCTTGGCATCTCCTCAATGCCTGGCTCTCTGTTGCCATGGGATACCACTCTTGAGGACTCCACTGGTCATGACCATCAGCAGACAGACTCCTTGGATCCCCAACATCCCTGCTGGCCTGGACGTTGCTTCCACGGATGACCATTCTCCTCTTTTCCACACGCTGTTGTCCACCCGGCTTCCTGTTGCCAGGGACAACCTCTTTCACTTCACTTTTAACTGGGGGTGACATGAGTAACTTACCCCAGATCACAGAGATTTCACACTCAGTCAAATTCTCTGGTTTGGCTGGGGCATGTGGTGAAATACCCTCTAGCCACAGTAGCCTTTCTCTTGCTTCAGCAAGGATCGCCTCCTTTTTCTGCTTTGACCGCCCCATCCTTGCGGTGTTGCACACAGCAACCAGTAACACAGTTCACAGCAGAGGGAAGAAAATGTGATTCTCCTTTCACAGGTACACAACCTGCATGCAACACAGTCCATCAAATTTCTGTGCAATGATGTTCGCCTGGCTGCCACACACAGCTAGCAGCAGTTCATCGCAGAGAAAAAAATTGACTTTTCGTTCACAGGTACACCACCTGCAACACACAATGCCTTTCGCCTGGCTGCACTTCCACACTCAGCCAACAGTTCCTGACCTGAACTCACTGTGGAGCAAGGACCCGGATTCCACCGTAGTGTTGCCCGCTGAATCCACCACTGTGATATTGGGGTGTTTTAGCTCAAGTGGATAGATGTGTTTTTATGCAGTGAGTCCATATCAGACAGGCATTCTAGTTAAGGGCCTGGTAGCCCACGTTTATTTAAACAGAAAAACAAAAGCAAACTGTCCCTTCAGGATTCCCACGCAGGGGTTTAACTTCATTTAGCAGTTCAAAAAATAAGGAAAACATACCAAGCCACCTGGCTCTCGTTAGCAGTTCCTCTGCTTGCTTTAGGTACTGATACCTTAAACCACTATATCTTCCAATCTCACAGTCTTGGATGCACACAGCTTTGGGCTTCCTAAACACACACAGCTTGAAGTCCCTTAATGCACACAGCTTCTGGCTCCTTGGACGCACACAGCTTAAAGCCCTTCAACGCACACAGCGCCTGTCCTCACACAGAGACACTCACTAGCAGCTACTGCAGTAAGCAAGCTGCTCACCATCCTTCACTCTCCTTCACTCTCACCAGCCCCTCATTATATTGGTTGTGTGCACCTGAGCACACACCATGCTGGCTGTCCACAAGACCCGGACACAGGGTTGGAGATCCCATCCCACCCAAGACTCTGAAGGATCTCCAAGCCATAGAAGCCCTATGTAGAAATAGCAAAATCTGAGAAAACTGCCAGAGCAGTTTTCTCTGTTTTTTTAAATTTACGCTCTGTAGCTCTGCACTCAGCCGATATACAGACTCTGTGTCCACTTTAACCCTTTTTTCACTGGGACAGAGCCTCGCTCTGCCACAATATATATATATATATATATATATATATATATATATGTCTATATATATGTCTATATATATATATATATATATATATAGATGTGTATATATATATATATGAGGGTGCAGCGCCAATAAGGAAAAATTGCAATATAAAATCTGTTGAAAAACAGTCCTATCCAAAAATTGCCAACAATGATGGATGATAGGTTGGTGAAAAAGTCCCAGAACCAGCAGTGTGAAAAGGGGTTGAATACATTCATCACCACCAGTGTGTAGAAGCAATCCTGCTTAGCAGAGGAAGTTGACTCTCAAATTATAAAGAGTGAGGGAACGCGTGTGATATAAAGACAAACATCCGTAACTGCATCACTCCAGCTCCTGTCATCTATAGGAGACACGATCCCAGCCCAGGAAGCACTTTCTCCAGGTAAGTGAATGTATATATGAATATACACTAGCCGTTTATCCTCAAAAAATGTAAGAGCGCCACAATAGTGTGATATTGCTTAAAAAACACTATTTTTATTTAAAATAATATACACAGTACACTCACACGTCGTCAGAGGCGTAACAGCAAACACAAGAAAAGAGAATTGTGGGACGTTGAATGAGGAATGCATGAAATGACTCAAGGATAAGACAGTGTAGTATGGATGTGTTTATTAATATAAAACACATAGCAACCCATGCGATTCCAGATACATACATAATAGTAAACATACATATTATTAAACATATGAAGGCATGATACAAAAACCATAGACATAGTAAAACGACTTATTCCCTGCGATGTTAAAAAATCCTCTCACAATTGGAAACATAGAACCCGAGGTTGGTCCTAAAATTGAATCATAATGCATCTGTGTATGCCCGACGCGTTTCATGGCAGGATCGCCAATCTTCAGCAGCGCATGCACAATAGAATAAAATCTGCAAAGGAACATAAATGTAATATATATGAGCACTTGAGCATAACACCCAAAAACTGGGAGACAACAACAAGGTCCATCTCCAGACCACTTACAGGGGGGCCCCGGGTTCCGAACCCGTTAGGGACTTTCCTCCGGTTTGTAATCCGGAAATGTTCGTAAGTCGGCCGCGCATGCGCAGAACGGCATTCGACGGAACATTGGAAAACATCGGAAATGTCCGTAATTGTCGTTCTGCGCATGCGCGACCGACTTACGAACATTTCTGGATTACAAACAGGAGGAAAGTCCCTAAGTCGGCCGCGCATGCGCAGAACGACAATTACGGACATTTCTGATGTTCCGTTGAATGCTGTTCTGCGCATGCGCGGCCAATTACGGACATTTCCGACATTTTCCGAGGCTCCGTCTGGCCGTGCATGCGCATAATGGCAGATGGTCCGTGCAGAACAGCAGAGGGTCCCCGCAGCACCCTGTTCGTAAGTAGGAGTGGTTTGTAAGTCGGGCGTTTGTAAGTCGGGGACCCCCTGTACTTATATGCAGCATGCAGAAGTGGGAGAGCAGCGACCATGGATGTATCCAAACGGTAGTGTGCGTCCAACTGGGGAGATGGAAAGGCAGGGGATCCAATCTAAATAAATGATGAGTAACATAAATACCCTAGTGGGTTAATATAAAAAAGGACAAAAGCCCCCAACCCAAATGGTAAATTGGGTGAGAGAAAAACACCTTGGTTGCCCTGAAGAGGATTCAATAAAGCCCAGCAGTGGGGGTGTCTGGAGAGCAGGGATGACCTGCAACCGATGGCCGAGTGTGTGTACCCTGTATAATCCGACCAGCGTCATGCTGGCATGCCACAAGGGAAGGTGTCCAGAAATAGGGCGGCTTCCGACGCGCATTTGAATCCAGGCATAGCTCCCTATTGGTCAGCCAAGATGGAGAGGCTCGTCCTGACAAATCAATGCCTATAGGCGTTGGATGTGCGTGGCGGGTGCGTGGCGCCGATGCGCTGAGGAAAGACCCGCCCATCTCCTCGCACTCAAACTGAGTGATCACTGGGGGAATGGGGAGGTACCTGAGAGCATCGCAGCTCCCAGAAATGCAGGCAAAGGCAGCCCCGTAGTCACACATTACAATGCATGCTGCAAGGAAATAAGTGAAAAATAGGTCCGAAATTATTACACCGGGTACACACACCTCGGCCTTCGGTTGCACGTCATCCCTGCTCTCCAGACACCCCCACTTCTGGGCTTTATTGAATCCTCTTCAGGGCAACCAAGGTGTTTTTCACTCATCCAATTTACCATTTGGGTTGGGGTCTTTTGTCCATTCATATTAACCCACTAGGGTATTTATGTTACTCATCATTTATTTAGATTGGATCCCCTGCCTTTCCATCTCCCCAGTTGGACGCACACTACCTTTTGGATACATCCATGGTCGCTGCTCTCCCACTGGCCCCACCTCAGCTCCCGGCTGCAGACAATCCCTGCGACCCATTTGTTCCAACTCACATTCTTCTGCATGCTGCATATGAGTAAGTGGTCTGGAGATGGACCTTGTTCATCTCTTTGTTGTTGTCTCACAGTTTTTGGGTGTTATGCTCATATATATTACATTTATGTCCTTTTGCAGATTTTATTCTATTACGCATCACCCCTGAAGATTGGCGATCCTGCCATAAAACGCGTCAGCATTACGCAGATGCATTATGATTCAATTTTAGGACCAACCTCGGGTTCAATGTTCCCATTTGTGAGAGGATTTTTTAACAGTGCAGGGAATAAGTCGTTTTACTATGTCTATGGTTTTTGCATCATGCCTTCATATGTTTACTAATATGTATGTTTACTATTATGTATGTATCTGGAATCGCATGGGTTGCTATGTGTTTTATACTAATAAACACATCCATACTACACTGTCTTATCCTCGAGTCATTTCATGCATTCCTCATTCAAAGTCCCACAATTCTCTCTTTTCTCAAATAATTAGGGAAGGAGATTATGTTCACATAATTCTCATTTAAAGTCCCGAAACCGAGGGGTACAACCTTTACGGCTATATGTGGCCCCTAATGTTGTGGATAACCCTAAGAAAATGTAATTCTTTCAAAATTTTAACGGCTTTTTTCCATGCAGAAAATGTGCTGTGTGCAGCATTAATGCCCTAAGAGAAAGAAGGGTATGTAATTTTCGTTCTGTAGTAACTTCCAGAACATATGGCATCAAATCATTTATTACCTGCTCTTCAAAAAATATTGTCTATCTCTTACAGTGCCCATGTGGCCTACAATATGTGGGCCGGACAAACAGAACTATGCAAATTAGGGTCAATGAGCATTTAGGCAATATACGGCACGGTTTTCCTAAGCACAGTGTGTCCAAGCATTATGCGCTTTGTCATGCAAAGAACCCAAAGGGGACACTGATTTTGGGGAATGACAGATTCTCCCCACATTGGAGGGGTAGTAATGTCCGACGTGAAATCTCAAGAATGGAGACCTGCTGGATATATGACCTTAATGGCGTGTACACACGACCGTTTTTAATGACGAGAAAAATTAAATTTTTTAAAATGGTCATTAAAAATTATCGTGTGTGAGCTTCAGAGCATTTTTCACGACGCATGAAAAAATTGGAAAATGCTCTAATTTTTCACGTCGTTTTTTACATCGTCGTTTTTCTCGTCATGAAAAATGGCCGTGTGTGGGCTTTAACGACGTCAAAAAAAATGCGCATGCTCAGAATCAAGTATGAAACGGGAGCGCTCGTTCTGGTAAAACTAGCGTTCATAATGGAGATAGCACATTCGTCACGCTGTAACGGACTGAAAAGCACGAGGCTGAAAAGCGCGAATCGGCGCTCAACAAACTTTACTAACATGAAGGGTGGCGCCATCCGAATGGAACTTCCCCTTTATAGTGCCGTCAAACATGTTGTACGTCACCGCGCTTTACTCAAGCATTTTTTTCCACAATAGTGTGTAGGCAAGGCAGGCTTGAGAAGAATCACGTCGAGAAAAATGCCGTTTTTTTCAATGACATTAAAAACGGTCGTGTGTACACGGCATAAGAGTTACGACCTTAAAAGTTACTCACCATTTGGAATGAATATAGAATGGGATGTTAATTGTTTTATTAACAATGGCTGAATGACTCTTGCAATATAAGATATATATTTTTTCTGATAACATACTGAACATTGTTATATATATATTTTTTCCCGTTTATCCTCTTTCTCTTTTAACTTTCAATATTTTTATTTTTATTCAAGTAACATGACAATGCCTTAGAAAGTACATTCGATGAGTAATAAAGCTTATAAATGTGAAATTAAGCATAAAAACATTCAAATGTCTCTCCAATAGGATATACAGAATACAACAACTGAAAACATTAACCACTTAACGACCGCTCACTGTATATATACGTCGGCAGAATGGCACCGACAGGCACAATCACGTAGAGTGTACGTGATTGCCTTTGTACAGTTGAGGGGTCCAATCGGACCCCCCTTCTATACAGTGAGTGGTGGCTAAGTGCCTGGGAGCGTTCCGGGATGAGGGGGCAGCCATTCGTTTCTGGCCAACCCCTCGCGATCGCTCCCGGCGAATAGAAATGCCCCCTCTGTCTGTGTCAGAGAGAGGGAGCAGGAGGAAGTGATGTCATCTCTGGTGCGGCGCTCACATATACCGAGCGCCGTACAAGAGAAGATATCAGGTCAGTGCACACAACACTACACTGACACCAGGACACATAGGGACATAAATCGCCCCCCCAGACACCCCAGATCACCCCCCAGATCACCCCCCCAGCCCCCAGTCACAGTGTCACTGATTGCAGTGACCATTTATTTAGTGATCACTGCAATCAGTGACATTTGTGACTGTAAAAGTGTCACCAAAGTTTAGTCTTAGGTCCAGTGTAGCCCCCTAACCCCCCCCCTAATAAAGGTTTAACCCCCTGATCACCCCCCAGATAACCCTTTCACCCCCTATCACCACTGTCGCTTAGCGATCATTTTTCTGATCGCTGTCTTAGCGTCAGTGATGCCGATCGGCAGCCAGTAATTTTTTTTAGGTTCGCCGCAGGTTTTTATAGCATCAGGTACCCCAATATATTATCTAATAAAGGTTTAACCACCTTGATCGCCCCCCAGGTAACCCTTTCACCCCCTATCACCACTATCACTAAGCAATCGTTTTTCTAAACGCTGTCTTAGTGTCTGTGATGCAGATCGGTAGCCGGTAATTTTTTTTAGGTTCGCCGCAGGTTTTTATAGCGTCAGGTACCCCAATATATTATCTAATAAAGGTTTAACCCCCTTGATCGCCCCCCAGGTAACCCTTTCACCCCCTATCACCACTGTCACTAAGCAATTGTTTTTCTAAACGCTGTCTTAGTGTCGGTGATGCAGATCGTAGCCAGTAATTTTTTTTAGGTTCGCCGCATGTTTTTATAGCGTCAGGTACCCCAATATATTATCTAATAAAGGTTTAACCCCCTTGATCGCCCCCAGGTAACCCTTTCACCCCCTATCACCACTGTCACTAAGCGATCGTTTTTCTAAACGCTGTCTTAGTGTCTGTGATGCAGATCGGTAGCCGGTAATTTTTTTTAGGTTCGCCGCAGGTTTTTATAGCGTCAGGTACCCCAATATATTATCTAATAAAGGTTTAACCCCCTTGATCGCCCCCCAGGTAACCCTTTCACCCCCTATCACCACTGTCGCTAAGCAATTGTTTTTCTAAACGCTGTCTTAGTGTCGGTGATGCAGATCGTAGCCAGTATTTTTTTTTAGGTTCGCCGCAGGTTTTTATAGCGTCAGGTACCCCCATATATTATCTAATAAAGGTTTAACCCCCTTGATCGCCCCCCCAGGTAACCCTTTCACCCCCATCACCACTGTCGCTAAGAAATCGTTTTTCTAAACGCTGTCTTAGTGTCGGTGATGCAGATCGGTAGCTGGTAATTTTTTTTAGGTTCGCCGCAGGTTTTTATAGCGTCAGGTACCCCCATATATTATCTAATAAAGGTTTTAACCCCCTGATTGCCCCTAGTTAACCCTTTCACCAGTGATCACCATATAAGTGTTACGGGTGACGCTGGTTAGTTAGTTTGCTTTTTATAGTGTCAGGGCACCCGCCGTGTATATAACCCAATAAAGGTTTAACCCCCTGATCGCCCGGCGGGTGATATCAATTAGGTTTTAGCGTCAGAGAGGGTCTGAGTCACACCCCAGGCAGCGTCAGCTTAGTGCCAGTAACACTAACACCCACGCGTGAAGCATACACCCCCCTTAGTGGTATAGTATCTGAACAGATCAATATCTGATCTGATCAGATCTATACTAGCGTCCCCAGCAGTTTAGGGTTCCCAAAAACGCAGTGTTAGCGGGATCAGCCCAGATACCTGCTGGCACCTGCGTTTTGCCCCTCCGTCCAGCCCAGGCCACCCAAGTGCAGTATCGATCGATCACTGTCACTTACAAAACAAAAACACACATAACTGCAGCGTTCGCAGAGACAGGCCTGATCCCTGCGACTCCAGTGCTGTAGGAGGTGATTTCACCACCACAGTTAAAAAAAAAAAGCAAATATGCCGAAGCATTGGGGCAGCAGGGGCGGAGGAGCGATTTTGCTCCTAATGCCGCGTACATACGGTCGAAATTCCGACGGAGGCTTGCCCGTGGAAAAGTCCGACCATGTGTGTGCGGCATAACTTTTTTGCGGGAGGATGCCCCCATGCTTCGGCATATATAAATGGTGCGTGTATGCCCATCATTGGAAGTGGGTGGATGAAGGGCGGTATTCTAATGGTGGGCATACCCACCGTTCAATCTCTTTTTTCGTTCAGCCAACTGGCTGCATGAAATAAAAAGATTACAATACATGTCCAACAAGGACCAGCAACGTACTGGTATGTTGCTGGACTTTGAATGTTTATACCAGAATGATGCCTGCGGGTTTAGGTATCATCTTGGTATCATTCTTTTCAGCCTGCGGCCAGCTTTCATGTAAAAGCAATCCTAGCGGCTAATTAGCCCCTGGACTGCTTTTACAAGCAGTGGGAGGGAATGCCCCCCCCCCGGATATAAAAAGCGCCATTGGGAAATTGGGAAAGCATTTTATCACACCGATCTTGGTGTGGTCAGATGCTTTGAGGGCAGAGGAAAAATCTAGGGTCTAGAAGACCCCAGTTTTTTCAAAAAAAGAGTACCTGTCACTACCTATTGCTATCATAGGGGATATTTACATTCCCTGAGATAACAATAAAAATGATAAAAAAAAAAAATACTTGGAAGGAACAATTTAAAAATAAAATAAAAAAGCAAAATTAATAATAAAAAAAAAAAAAAAAAAAAAAGCACCCCTGTCCTGCCCTGCTCTTGCCCAATGGCGAACGCAAGCGTCGGTCTGGCGTCATATGTAAACAGCAATTGCACCATGCATGTGAGGTATCACCACGAAGGTCAGATCGAGGGCAATAATTTTAGCAGTAGACTTCCTCTGTAAATCTACTGGGGTAACCTGTAAAGGCTTTTAAAGGCTTTTAAAAATGTATGTAGTTTGTCGCCAATGCGCGTTTGTGCGAAATTTTAAAGCATGTCGTGTTTGGTATCTATGTACTCGGCCTAAGATCATCTTTTTTATTTCATCAAACATTTGGGCAATATAGTGTGTTTTAGTGCATTAAAATTAAAAAAAGTGTATTTTTTAACCCAAAAAATGTGTTTGAAAAATCGCTGCGCAAATACTGTGTAAAAAAAAAAAAATGCAACACCCACCATTTTAATCTGTAGGGCCTTTGCTTTAAAAATATATATATAATGTTTGGGGGTTCAACATAATTTTCTTGCAAAAAAAAAAATGTTTTCATGTAAACAAAAAGTGTCAAAAAGGGCTTTGTCTTCAAGTGGTTAGAAGAGTGGATGTAAGCTTCCTAATGTTGTGTATAAAATGCCAGAACAGTTCAAAACCCCCCCAAATGACCCCATTTTGGAAAGTAGACACCCCAAGCTATATACTGAGAGGCATGTCGAGTCCATGGAATATTTTATATGTTGACACAAGTTGCGGAAAAAACGACAATTTTTTTTTTTTTTTTGCACAAAGTTGTCACTAAATGATATATTGCTCAAACATGCCATGGGCATATGTGGAATTACACCCCAAAATACATTCTGTTGCTTCTCCTGAGTACGGGGATACCACATGTGTGAGACTTTTTGGGAGCCTAGCCATGTACGGGACCCCAAAAACCAAGCACCGCCTTCAGGCTTTCTAAGGGTGTAAATTTTTGATTTCACTTCTCACTGCCTATCACAGTTTCGGAGGCCATGGAATGCCCAGATAGCACAAAACCCCCCCAAATGACCCCATTTTGGAAAGTAGACACCCCAAGCTATTTGCTGAGAGGTATTGTGAGTATTTTGCAGATCTCGCTTTTTGTCACAAAGTTTTGAAAATTGAAAAAAAATATAAATATATATATATATATTTTCTTTCTTCATTTTCAAAAACAAATGAGAGCTGTAAAATACTCGCCATTCCTCTCAGCAAATAGCTTGGGGTGTCTATATTCCAAAATGGGGTCATTTGGGGGGGTTTTGTGCGATTTTGGCATTTTATGGCCTTCGAAACTGTGATAGGTAGTGAGGAGTGAAATCAAAAATTTGTGCCTAGAAATCCTGAAGGCGGTGCTTGGTTTTCGGGGTCCCGTACGCGGCTAGGCTCCTAAAAAGTCCCACACATGTGGTATCCCTGTACTCAGGAGAAGCAGAAAAATGTATTTTGGGGTGTAATTCCACATGTAACCATGGCATGTGTGAGCAATATATCATTTAGTGACAACTTTTTGTAATTTTTTTTTTTTTGTCATTATTCAATCACTTGGGACAAAAAAAATTATATTCAATGGGCTCAACAGGCCTCTCAGCAATTTCCTTGGGGTGTCTACTTTCTAAAATGGGGTCATTTGGGGGGGTTTTGTGCTATTTTGGCATTTTATGGCCTTCGAAACTGTGATAGGTAGTGAGGAGTGAAATCAAAAATTTGCGCCCTTAGAAATCCTGAAGGCGGTGCTTGGTTTCCGGGGTCCCGTACGCGGCTAGGCTCCCAAAAAGTCCCACACATGTGGTATCCCCGTACTCAGGAGAAGCAGCAAAATGTATTTTGGGGTGAAATTTCACATATAACCATGGCATGTGTGAGCAATATATCATTTAGTGACAACTTTTTGTAATTTTTTTTTTTTTTTTTTTTTTTTTAGTCATTATTCAATCACTTGGGACAAAAAAATAAAAAATTCAATGGGCTCAACATGCCTCTCAGCAATTTCCTTGGGGTGTCTACTTTCCAAAATGGGGTCATTTGGGGGGGTTTTGTACTGCCCTGTCATTTTAGCACCTCAAGAAATGAGATAGGCAGTCATAAATTTAAAGCTGTGTAAATTCCAGAAAATGTACCCTAGTTTGTAAACTCTATAACTTTTGCGCAAACCAATAAATATACGCTTATTGACATTTTTTTTACTAAAAACATGTGGCTGAATACATTTTGGCCTAAATGTATGACTACAATTGAGTTTATTCGATTTTTCTTATAACAAAAAGTAGAAAATATCATTTTTTTTCAAAATTTTCGGTCTTTTTCCGTTTATATCGCAAAAAATAAAAATCGCAGAGGCAATCAAATACCATTAAAAGAAAGCTCTATTTGTGGGAAGAAAAGGACGCAAATTTCGTTTGGGTACAACATTGCATGTCCGCACAATTTACAGTTAAAGCAGCGCAGTGCAAAATTCTGAATTCACCTCTGGTCCTCTAGCTACCAAATGGGCCGGGGCTTAAGTGGTTAAACAAAGAAATTGCTATAAAAAACATATTTGGTGGAAATATTGGTGAGGTTGACTAAACAAGATAACAAAGAAGGACTTAAGTCATCAGTGGCCAGATCATGAACTATTTTTCTGATTCTTTAGGGACTAATTATGTAGAGTCCCAACTAGCCACTTGGGCATGCAATACTTAGATCGAGTATAGCACAGGGGAAAGATATGATGTAATAATCAAAAGAGGGGGATGGGGAGTGGGAAAAAAAGGGGGGGAAGGGAAAGAAAAAAAAAGGGGGGAGAGGGGAGAAGTTTCCTTGTGCATCTTCCAGTAAGTATTCACAGTATGGTAACATATGTACTATCAAGACATCCTGTATCTATACAAGTATCTGATAAACCATAAACATTAAAGAATTAAAGAGAGAAGAAAAGAAAAGAAGAAAGAGAAAAAAAAAGAAGAAAAGGAAAGAAAAAAGGGAGGGTCAGCCAGAAGTGGGTTAGGAGGAAGATAATATATCGTATCCACGGATCCCATGTCACATCAAATTTCTTATTAGTGTTGCGAAGGATACAGGTGAGTCTATCATTAACCATGATCCAGTTAAGCTTGTTCTTCACAGAATCAAGAGGAACCAGCGACTGCTTCCAATATTTAGTAATGGTTATTCTGGCAGCTAAAAAATAGGATTTTTGTATTCACCGTAAAATCCGTTTCTCTGACGTCCATGGACTGACACAGCCTCTTCATACTTGACAAAGTGGGTTATGTTCCCTGCTCATAGGAGAAGACTAGGCAGAATGTTAGATGTTTTAACATACATTCATATACCAGAGCTGAATATAACCCTCCTACCTGCAGCCAGCAGCCTCAGTTCGTATCAAAGCAGTACAAACTCTAAAAAGGAAGGGTGGGTGCGTCCATGGACGTCAGAGAAACAGATTTTACGGTGAGTACAAAAATCCTATTTTCTCTTTCCGTCCATGGACTGACACAGCCTCTTCATAATTGACAAAGTGGGACGTCCCAAAGCAGTGCCAAAGAAGAGGGGTGGGAGCAATATCAAGGAGAAAAAAACAAACTTCACCCCAAACAAGCAGAGCTCCTCAACGGAGGAGTTGCAACATTAAACAGCCGCCTGCAAAACCTTGCGGCCGAAGGAAGCATCAGAAGATGCACCACGTCAACCTTATAAAACTTTGAAAAGGAATGTGCGGACGACCAAGTCACCGCCTTGCACACTTGTGCAACAGACGCCTGATGTTGGAAAGCCCAGGAAGCACCAATTGCCCTGGTGGAATGCGCCGTAACCGGAAAAGGGGGCGCTCACCCCTTAAGGGCATAGGCCTGTATGACAGTCTGCCTCATCCACCGAGAAATGGTGGCAGACGAAACTGCTTGGCCCTGTTTTGGACCAGACACAGACACAAACAGCGAGTCAGACTTCCTAATAGAAGCAGTAGCAGACAGATACACCCGTAAGGCACGTACCACGTCCAACGTGTGAAGCGCAAACTCTCTGGGATGCGACGGACGAGGGCATAAGGACAGCAGTACAATGTCCTCATTAAGGTGGAAGGCCGAGACCACCTTTGGGAGAAAAGAAGGCAGTGGGCGAAGCACCGCCTTGTCCTTATGGAGGACCAAGTATGGCGGTTTACAAGACAAGGCCGCCAATTCAAAAACCCTTCTGACAGAAGTAATGGCTACTGGGAAAGCCACCTTCTGAGATAAAGTTAAGAAAGGAAGAGGGGGAGCACATGGCGGACCCCCTGCACGAAGGTACTAATCAAAGAATGGCACGCTAGCGGTCGTTGAAAGAAAACTGCCAGGGCCGAAATCTGACCCTTACTGGTGCTTAAAGCGAGCTTTTGGTCCACACCACGCTGTAAAAA
Source organism: Rana muscosa (assembly GCA_029206835.1). Lineage (NCBI taxonomy): Eukaryota > Metazoa > Chordata > Amphibia > Anura > Ranidae > Rana > Rana muscosa. The sequence continues at coordinate 32,360,353 of CM055121.1, read as the reverse complement.
CAGCAGGATCCTGTAAAGGGAATACGTCCGTGGACACCAATCCAGCTCCTCGCCCATAGCGATGTAGGCTCTCCAAGTACGGTGATATATCTTCCTGGAGAAAGATTTCCGTGCCCGCAGCACGCTCGAAATGACCGCATCCGAGAGACCTCGGTTCCTCAGCACCTGGCTTTCAACAGCCATGCCGTTAAAGCCAGCAACTGTAAAGCAGGATGGAGTATGGGACCTTAAGACAGAAGGTCCTCCCGCACCGGTAGTCGCCAAGGAACGTCGGCCACTAGACGTACAAGATCGGCATACCAAGGACGCCGAGACCAATCTGACGCGATGAGGATCACCGGAATCCCCTCTGCCTCCACTCTGCGAAGAAAACGAGGAAGCAACTTCAGTGGAGAATAGGCATAAATGAGCCGATACTTACCCCACGGGGCCACCAACGCATCTGACGTGTCTGCCCAGGGATCCCTGGACCTGGCCACGAATCTGAACACCTTGCGATTGAGCCGAGAGGCCAGTAGATCCACTTCCGGCGTGCCCCACCTGTGGCAAAGGAGTTGAAACACCTCCGGATGCAAGGACCATTCCCCCTTGTCCAACATCTGGCGGCTCAGATAGTCCACCTGCCAGTTGTCTACTCCTGGAATGTAAACGGCCGACAGAGCCAGCACGCTTCTTTCGGCCCATTTCAGGATGTGAGCTGCCTCGGACGCTGCGGCCGAGCTCCGTGTTTCCCCCTGATGGTTGACATAAGCCACCGCCGTGGCGTTGTCTGACTGGAGACTGACTGGATGCCCCTGCAGTCCCATTGACCACGAGGAGAGACATAGTCTAATCGCACTGAGTTCCAGGACATTGATCGGCAGACTGGATTCGTCCGGAGTCCAAAGCCCCTGGGCTGACAGAACTCCCCAGACTCCACCCCAGCCTGAAAGACTGGCGTCCGTCGTGATCACAGTCCACTGGACAAGAAGGAACTACTTCCCCGATCGAAGGGCCGGAGATCTCAGCCACCACGCCAGGGATGCCCTGACTAGGTGGCTCACCCGGATCTGGTGATCCAGTGACAATGGAGACTTGTCCCAGCTAGACAGGATCTCCTGTTGCAAGACTCAAGTGTGAAATTGGGCATATGGCACCGCCTTGAAGGAAGCCACCATGAGTCCCAGGACCCGCATGCAAAAACGGAGTGACGACCATTTGCGGGATGTCAGTACCCTGACTGCAGATTGGAGAGTCTGTAATTTTTTCAAGGGTAGAAAGACCCTCGCCTCCGAGGAGTCCAGGAGCAATCCCAGGTACTCCAGACGCAGAGTCGGAACCAGGACCGACTTCTGAAAATTTAGCAGCCAACCGAATTCTTGGAGGGCCTGACTGGCTATCACCACATTTTCCTCTAATTCTGAGCCAGTGGCTGCTCTCAGAAGAAGATCGTCCAGATAGCCCACGATAGCAATGCCTCGCTGTCTCAGCAAAGCCAGAATCGGGGCAAACACCTTGGTGAAAACCTGCGGTGCCGACGCTAACCCGGAGGGAAGAGCCACAAACTGATAGTGGTCTTCGCCTATAGCAAATCGTAGGAACCTCTGGTGACGCGTGCAGATAGGGACATGCAAGTAGGCGTCCCTGATATCCAAGGTTGCCAGAAAATCCCCTGGGTGGAGCGCAGCAATCACCGAACGAATGGATTCCATGAGGAATTTCCAAACCTTTATAAAGGCATTTTGGGCCTTGAGGTCCAGAATTGGGCGGACTCCGTCCTTCTTTGGGACCACAAACAGATTGGAATAAAATCCCTGAAAGCTCTCCTGTGGCGGTACTGGCAAAATTACCCCGCACCTCCGCAAGTCCTGCACTGCCCCCAATAGGGCAGCTCGATGCGCTGGAAGGAGAGGGAGATTTGAGGGAAAAATCTGTTTGGTGGCCAGGAAAGGAACTCTATCCTGTATAGGGATGAGCTTCGAGTTCGAGTCGAACTCATGTTCGACTCGAACATTGCCTGTTCGCCTGTTCGCCGAACAGCGAACAAATTGGGGTGTTTGCGGCAAATTCGAAAAGTCTATGGGAGAAATCTAAAGTGCTAATTATAAAGCCTAATATGCAAGTTATTGTCCTAAAAAGTGTTTGGGGACCCGGGTCCTGCCCCAGGGGACATGTATCAATGCAAATATTTTTTTTTAAAACGGAAGTTTTTTCGGGAGCAGTGATTTTAATAATGCTTAAAGTGAAACAATAAAAGTGAAATATTCCTTTCAATTTCGTACCTGGGGGGTGTGTATGATATGCATGTAAAGTGGCGCATGTTTCCCGTGCTTAGAACTGTCCCTGCACAAAGTGTCATTTTTGAAGGAAAAAAAGTCATTTAAAACTCACTCGCGGCTATTAATGAATTGTCGGCTCCCGGCAATACATACAAAAGTCATTGATAAAAAAAAAAAAAAAAGCGTGGGGGTTCCCCCAAATTCAATTACCAGGCCCTTTAAGTCTGGAATGGATATTAAGGGGAACCCCGCCGCAAATTTAAAAAAAAAATGGCGTGGGGTTCCCCCTAAATATCCATACCAGGCCCTTGAGATCTGGTATGGATTTTAAGGGGAACTCCACCCCAAATTTAAAAAAAAATGGCGTGGAGTCCCCCCAAAAATCCATACCAGACCCTTATCCGAGCACGCAACCTGGCCGGCCGCAGGGGAAAAGGGGGGGACGAGAGAGCGGCCCCCCCTCCCTCCTGAACCGTACCAGGCCACAGGATGTCCCCATGTTGATGGGGACAAGGGCCTCATCCCCACAACCCTTGCTCTGTGGTTGTGGGGGTCTGCGGGCAGGGGGCTTATCAGAATCTGGAAGACCCCTTTAACAAAGGGGACCCCCAGATCCCGGCCCCCCCCCTATGTGAATTGGTAAGGGGTACATTGTACCCCTACCATTTCACGAAGAAAGCGTAAAAAAATGTAAAAAAAACCACACAAACACCTTGGAAAAGTCCTTTATTAAAATAATTTAATTACACAGTGAAGGAAGTTCCCCGCTCAGGCCAATGACGTAGGCGGGTCCGACATACCGAGGGGGCGGACCTGATGGGGAACTTCTCTCACTTTGGCAATACATGTATAGACCCGCCCCTTCTCATGTTCCGCATCTGGTCCGCTGAGCGGACCTGATGGGGAACTTTAGAAGGGGCTGGTCTATAGATTTAAAACACTGAGGAGGAAGTTCCCCATCAGGTCCGCTCAGGCAAAACCAATGACGGACATCGCTGGACATCGGGATCGCCGCGGGACACTGGATTTCTCCGCTGGAATGTTTTTTTTTATTTTTTATAAAGGACTTTTTCAAGGTGTTTGTGTGTTTTTATTTACATTTTTTGACACTTTCTTTGTGAAATGGTAGGGGTACAATGTACCCCTTACCAATTCACATAGGGGGGGCCGGGATCTGGGGGTCCCCTTTGTTAAAGGGGTCTTCCAGATTCCGATAAGCCCCCTGCCCGCAGACCCCCACAACCACCGGGCAAGGGTTGTGGGGATGAGGCCCTTGTCCCCCCCCTCTTCCCCTGCGGCCGGCCAGGTTACGTGCTCGGATAAGGGTCTAGTATGGATTTTTGGGGGGACTCCACGCCATTTTTTTTAAAATTTGGGGTGGAGTTCCCCTTAAAATCCATGCCAGATCTGAAGGGCCTGGTATGGATATTTGGGGGAACCCCACGCCATTTTTTTAAAAATTTTCAGCGGGGTTCCCCTTAATATCCATTCCAGACCTGAAGGGCCTGGTAATTGAATTCTGGGGGACCCCCACGCTTTTTTTTTTTATCAATGACTTTTGTATGTATTGCCGGGAGCCGACAATTCATTATTAGCCGCGAGTGAGTTTTAAATGACTTTTTTTCCTTCAAAAATGACATTTTTTGCAGGGACAGTTCTAAGCACGGGAAACATGCGCCACTTTACATGCATATCATACACACCCCCCAGGTACTAAATTTAAAGGAATATTTCACTTTTATTGTTTCACTTTAAGCATTATTAAAATCACTGCTCCCGAAAAAACTGCCGTTTTTAAAACGTCTTTTTGCATTGATACATGTCCCCTGGGGCAGGACCCGGGTCCCCAAACACTTTTTAGGACAATAAATTGCATATAAGCCTTTATAATTAGCACTTTAGATTTCGAACGTTCGAGTCCATTGTATTTAATAGGGTTCTAAAGTTCACACGAACATTTTGTCTGTTCGCAGGTTCTGGTGCGAACCGAACAGGGGGGTGTTCGGCTCATCCCTGATCCTGTACACCGAGGTGACCACCTCACATAGCCACCGGTCGGAGATCCAGGAGGCCCACCGATCCACGAACCTGCGAAGGTGTCCCCCTACCCTAGAGTCGTGTGGGATCAAGACTTCATGCAGAGGCGGGCTTGCCTGTCGGCTTACGCACCCAGGGACGCTTCTGTCCTCTTGTCAGTCTGGGAGAATTTTCCCGCGGGATCTGACTGACGAAAAAACCTTTTCTGTGTGGGAAAAGAAGGGCCCGGCCTACGGCGCGGCTCCTTCCTCATAGTAGGCTGAGGAAGAAGGGTGATCTTACCTCCCGTGACATTCTTAATAATGTCATCTAGAGAAGCACCAAAAAGTCTACCACCCTTAAAGGGTAAATCCGTCAGGAGTTTTTTAGAGGCCAAGTCAGCAGACCAGCACTTTAACCAGATAAGGCGATGCAATACCACCGCAGATGCTGAGGCCCCAGAAATTAAAGGGGCCGCATCCATAGTGGCATCGCACACATACACCAGGCCTTGTACCAGTTGTTCGGCCAGAATAATGCAATCCTGAGGGAGATTATGCTCCTGCATAGTTTGGTGCAAAAGCTTTGCCCATTCCGTGAGTGTCTGAGACACCAGGGTCGCTGCTACAATAGGACGTAATGTGGACCCCAGCATGGTGAGCATAGCTCTGCTCACCACTTCCGACCTCCTATCAGTAGGGTCCTTAAAAGCAGGAGTCCCCTCAACCGGGAGAGTCGTGGCTTTATTCAACCGGGCGACCGGGGGGTCGACAACCGGAGGGGAGGCCCATTTTTTGATCAGGCTTTCCTCAAAGGGATACCTAATTGCCAGACGCCGCGATATCGCAACGGTCCTCTGCGTTTTTTTCCATACCTGATCAATGAATTTATCAAAGAAGGATGTATAGGGAAAAACTTTCTTTGAAGGATGCGCTTTAAATGAACCAAAGGAGACTGCCTCCACTGCAGGTTCCTCAGCTGCAGCATCCAGCTTAAGAGTGTCCCTCACAGCATCAATGAGTTCACTAACAAGTGCCCTGTCATGCACTGACCCAGATAGGGAGTCTTCCGCACAAGGAATGTCCTGGTCAAACACATCCAAAGATTCAGAGTCGGCGTCCAATGCTGCAACAAGGCCCATATCCGAATCAGAGCATTCCCCTGGAGATGGTGTGGGGAGAGGGCGCTTTTTAGCCCACTTGCGCTCACATGCCGCTTCCATCCTGGTAACAAATGATTCCAGGACTGCCGACAACTGGTCCATAGGAACCGCAGGTGCAGGAGCACTGCCTGTTGCCTCTGACATTAAGGGGGAAGCTGGCGACACTGACTCCATAATACTAGCACTCTCTGAGACTTCAGTCACATAAATGAAAAGAAAGTCCACCTTCCGGCTGCACTGACTGTAGGGGGGATACGCAGGGGACTCACCAACCCAGCCAGGACCGCTCGGTTCCGCTGCCTTGCCGCGCTCCCAGCGCGAGTGAACAGTGAGGAGATTGTGAGGAGAATCGCGCCGTTCCAGGCAGCGATAGAGGCCAAACTAGCACAAAAGTGCGCGCGGCTTCAAGAAAATGGACTTCACAATACAAGTGCGCCACAGGGCTACGGCAAGATGGCCGCCAATGCGGTTTTCAATGTGAACACACACACAAATAAAAACATGGCACCGAACGGCGCGCAAGACTCAAAACGACACCACAATACCCCACATCACCATGCAGACCCCCAAGGACCCCCGCCGGGACAGAGTGACCCCCAGGAGCCCCCAGTCAGTGCATCGCCAGAGTAGGTGACAGAGTAGCCACGAACAAGGGGGAGACAGGAAACCCCCCCCCCAAGCATAGGAACACAGCATGTACTCCTTACCCGTCCATGAAGGACCCACTGGTGTGTTCCTGACAGACCTATCACAGTGCGGTACTGAGTAGCTTTCGGCCCGGTCCACTGTGAAAGATACAGCATAACTGTTCAGTCAAATGTGGACCCTGGAGCATAAAAGCCCACCGGCCACCCCTGGAGTCGTGGGGCATGTCGTGGACTGATCTCACGCTATGTGTTGAGCGAGGATCAGCACGCTCGATGGTCGGACTGGGAAGACTACGAAGATAGCAAACTACCTGTGACGGATCTCAGATACCCCAGGTGGGCACATCCGCCAGACCTGTGTCTCCTGTCCTCCAAACGCACCTGCAGCCTGCAGATACGCCATAACCAGCCCTTAACCCCTCAATCACGAGACAATCCACACAGGTGTTGAGGGTTAAACATGCAGAGCATCAACAGTTTATTAAATCCAAAACATACACATTTACACACAGTTAGGGACACTCCCCTTAGCCTTGTCATAGAGGGGGGGTAGGGGACAAGGAAGAACCAATGGGAACTGAACATTGAAACAGAGACTACAGTTAAACATAAAGGGATTATGGTAAGCAGGCAGCCCTTCAATACACATCCCCTGCGGAGAGATGTCTGCAGTCCAGACCATTGTCTATGTGCCATGAACCAACACAATTAAACACAGCAACAAGAGGGGGGGGCGGATGGGGGAGAAGGGATGTAGCATTACATTACATTATCTCAATGCCAGCTTTCACCCAGTCTCTCAGTCTGGGCCATAATCTGTGGGTAAGCGGCCAGCCCACAGTCCCTTCCAAAACACACAGTGACAGTGGGTTCTGTCACATTTCTCCCCTTTTAAAAACAGACTAACCAGGTTCCTGACCCCCAACTGGTCTGGACCTGCGTTGGTCACAAACTTCCACCCCAGGCAACCAGGAAAAGGAAAAGTACGTCTCTGGCGCTGGGGAGCAAAATCGCACATACGGTCTCCCGTGAATAAAAACAGCCGCTGCAGAGTGGGAACAGCTGTCCGCACTCCCGTGATCCGGGGCTGGGTTGCAGATATTGAGGGGAGCTGAATTATCCTTTGCCCCGATGCCAGCGCTTCCGCTGGTAGGCAACATAGGCTGGTAGTGCTATGCATTTGGGGAGGTAAAGGTACTTGCTTTTCTCCTGGAATAGCTACCAGCCGCTGAGGAGGTATCTTGCAGGTACTATCTCCCGGACTCTCTATCTCTTTTTCTGATGCTGGGCAGAGGCCAACTGCGCTCTGCCCCATAGCCAGTGCTTCTGCTAGGGGGACATATACAATGGTAGAGTTCAGCCGCTGGAGAGGGGGAAGGGTTTTCTCCCCTCCTGGTTCTGTGACCAGCTGCTGAGGCGACTTCTGACAGGGGCCGTCTCCCAAACCCTCCAAAAACCTACTGAGGGCTGGGTCGGGGCCGGTGACACTCTGCCATGCAGCCAGCGCTTCTGCTGGGGGTATATACACTGGGGTAGTGTCCAAGTGCTGGGCAACCAGCTCACTGAGGTCATCCCTCGGACTCCCTGGATCCAACTCTGAGGGTGGGCAGAGGCCAGCGGCACTCTGCCCTGCAGCCAGCGCTTCTGCTGGGGGGATGAACATTGGGGTAGTGTCCAATTACTGGGGAGGGAGAATTGCTTCCTCCACTCCCGTTGGGGATATCTGCTGTTGGGGAAACGGCTCACGAAGATCATCTCTCAGACTCTCTGGATCCAACTCTTTTTCTGATGCTGGGCAGAGGCTAGTGGCACTCTGCCCTGTAGCCAGCGCTTCTGCTGGGGCATCGGATGCGATACTCTCGACTTGCTGCTGATCACCATTTACCAGCCTTCCAGCGCCCGTCTCAACTTCCCCTTCTGAGACCTTTATGCTATTATCTTGTCTCGCTGCCTGGGAAACCTCTGGTGCATTCTGGCATTCTAGCACTCGCAGTGCCCTCTGTATCATCGCAGCTTCTTCCATTGCAGTTAGGACAGAAAAACGTAGGGGCACCCCTGGCCCCATTTGCTCCGCATCTTCGCGACTCTCCGCTATTTCTCCAGGACAGTCCCAGGCAACGGGAGCCATGCCAGGCTGCTGATCACCGTCAAACAGCTGCTTGTAGGCAATCTCGAGCTCCCATTCCTGCTCAACCAGGAACTCCAATTCCTCCAGGTCACACGCCTCTTCAGGGAGGTCCAGCACCTCATCTCGGTAGTCCAGGATGTTTTCCAGCCGCCACTCCTCATCGCTCCCAAAGTCTGGGTCTCCGTACATTTTTTGATGGAGCAGCCCCACGCCGCCATAGCCAACGCCTTCTGTCGGGCTGCCATCTGCTGTACCTGGCCACAGTTAAGCCACGAACCACCGGAGGGCTCTGTAGCTGGCGTCCAGCCTCATCTCCTCCTGGACCAATCTTCCGAGCTCCGTCTTCCACTCATCTCGCGGTCGTTCCCTCAGGAACACCTCTCGCGCATGGTACTGTGTCCAGTACATCTCTGTGGAGGAGGGAAGGATCTTCCCCTGATGGTGCCGCTCGTGGCTTAGCGTTTCATGCCAGATTTGCCAGCGGATCACATCCCCCCAGCCGAGCATGGTGCGCTCTGTCGCTGGTCCCCAATGTTGCTTCCGCATGCCTTGCAGCCTCCTCCCGAACTCCGCTCTCATGCTGGCTGGTCCCCGTATTGCTCCTCGGCGGCTGCCCAGATCTTGAATCCTGGTGGTGGTTTGGATGGCCCGGACTGCAGGAGACATCCCACCGCTGCCAACACTGTGACGGATCTCAGATACCCCAGGTGGGCACATCCGCCAGACCTGTGTCTCCTGTCCTCCAAACTCACCTGCAGCCTGCAGATACGCCATAACCAGCCCTTAACCCCTCAATCATGAGACAATCCACACAGGTGTTGAGGGTTAAACATGCAGAGCATCAACAGTTTATTAAATCCAAAACATACACATTTACACACAGTTAGGGACACTCCCCTTAGCCTTGTCATAGAGGGGGGGTAGGGGACAAGGAAGAACCAATGGGAACTGAACATTGAAACAGAGACTACAGTTAAACATAAAGGGATTATGGTAAGCAGGCAGCCCTTCAATACACATCCCCTGCGGAGAGATGTCTGCAGTCCAGACCATTGTCTATGTGCCATGAACCAACACAATTAAACACAGCAACAAGAGGGGGGGGGCGGATGGGGGAGAAGGGATGTAGCATTACATTACATTATCTCAATGCCAGCTTTCACCCAGTCTCTCAGTCTGGGCCATAATCTGTGGGTAAGCGGCCAGCCCACAGTCCCTTCCAAAACACACAGTGACAGTGGGTTCTGTCACACTACCCAACCTGTTGCCCAGCCGACTGTTGATAGAAGATCTAAAAAAAAAAATAATAAAAAAATTTAAAAAAAAAATTTCTTCAGGAGACTGGCTCCGAAGAGAGCCAGGTCCTCTCCTCTGCTAGGCAGAAAAAAACTGAGGCTGCTGGCTGCAGGTAGGACGGTTAAGTCCGAAGGGACCGCACCCTGGGCGGGGCTGTTCAGCTCTGGTATATGAATGTATGTTAAAACATCTAACATTCTGCCTAGTCTTCTTCTATGAGCAGGGAACATAACCCACTTTGTCAAGTATGAAGAGGCTGTGTCAGTCCATGGAGGGAAAGAGAAATATATATATAAATATATATATATATATATATATATATTTCTAACTAGCTTCACCGATTTTTTTAGGGACCTCCTCAGGAAGTTTTTGGAAAAGCACCACTTCCGGGGATTTACGGATATTAATCCCTGTCACAGAGTACACCAGGTTAAATATACGAATCCAAAATCTAGAGATAGTTGGACACTGCCACCAAACATGATCCATTGTGCCCACCTGGCCACACCGTCTAAAGCAAATGGGTGATGCAGATGGATGGATCCTAGCGACCCTGGTTGGTACTAAATACCATGAATTACCAGCGAAGGAGAGTTTTATAATTAGCCTCAATTAGTGACATATTAATAGATACTTTGGATAAAGCATAAGCAATATCTTGCCAGTCAGATAATTCAAAAGTGGTATTTAAGTCCCGTTTGTAAGTGTAAGAGGTCCATCTAACAAATTAAGTTTGGAACGTACAAAGGAAATAAGCTGATTGTACCTAAACAATTCACTTGAGGGCATCTTTAACGTGTCTTTAAAATATTGTAGAGAGTATGGTTGATCTCCATCAAGATAATTTCCTATCCTAAGAAGTCCTTTATTGAGCCACCAATGAAATAAAACTGGAATCTGGCCAGGGGAGAATTCAGGATTACAGAACAAGGGGGCTAGAGGAGTATGTGGAGACAACAGGGATCTACGATGTCGCACCCTGTCCCAAATCGCTAGGGAGTGAGACAGGGTGGGGCACAAGATAGGGGGGCGGAGGCGATTCGGAAGCCACATTAGAGAGCCAATAGCAAAAGGGTGGCATGAAAGAGCCTCAATAGAGACCCAAACAGGTGGGGGTCCCTTGGCCGTTGTATAGGAAAGCTGTGTTATTTGAGCTGCCTGATAGTAAGCTTGTAAGTTTAGGGAGGCCAAGCCCACCACATGGTTTAGAGACATACAACGTCAGTTTGTTTATGCAAGGCTTTCTATTACCCCAAATAAAACGCAGAACATCAGATTGTAATCGTTGTAGATCTTCCCTCGGGACTGCAATTGGTAAAGTTCTAAAATAATAAAGTATCCTGGGTAGAAATGTCATCTTAATGGAATTGATTCTACCGAACCAAGATAAGGGATAATCTGCCCATTGTTGAAGATCTTCCCGGAGTCAGCGAAAAAGTGGAGGATAATTAGCCCGATACAAAGTATCAATCGAAGACATCAGCTGCATGCCTAAATATGGAAGGGAGTTTGACGCCCATTGAAAATTATAAGTAGTTTGTAATTTCCGTTCCATCGAAGGGGGCAAAGAGATATTAACCACTTAACGACCGCCCACTGTAATTATACGTCGGCAGAATGGCACCGACAGGCAGAATCACGTAGATCTACGTGATCGCCTTTGTATAGTTGGGGGGTCCGAACGGACCCCCCTTCTTTACAGTGAGCGGCCGTTATACGTTTGGGAGCGATCAGGGATGAGGGGACGGCCGTTCGATTCCGGCCACCCCCTCGCGATCGCTCCCGGCGAATGAAAACCTTCCTCTGCTGTGTAAATGTAAACACAGGCAGAGGAAGTGATGTCATCTCTCCTCGTGTCGGTCTTTTCGATCCGGCGCGAGGAGAGAAGACATCACATAGTAAGTGCACCAACAGCCCACTGACACCAGTACACGTAGGCACACTTACACCCCCCAGTCACCCCCAGATCACCTCCAGTACCCCCAGTCACAGTGCACCGTTTGCAGTGGTAATTTTTTTTACTGATCACTGCAATCAGTGTAATTTGTGACTGTAAAAAGTTGCAGGGCAGTTAGGTTTAGGCCCCTTTAGGTCCAGGGTAGCCCCCTAACCCCCCCTAATAAAGGTTTAACCCCTTGATCGCCCCCCAGGTAACCCTTTCACCCCCTAACGCCAGCGTCACTAAGCGATCGTATTTCCGATAGCTGTATTTAGTGCCGGTGGTGTCCTAGATAGCCAGTTATTTATTTTTAGTTTTGTCGCAGGTTTTTATAGCGTTTTGTACCCCCATATATTATTTTAACCCCCTGATTGCCCCTAGAGTTAACCCTTTCACCAGTGATCACCGTATAAGTTTTACTGGTGACACTGGTTAGCCAGTTAGTTATTTAGTTATTTAGGTTACCCGTCAGGTTTTTATATAGCGTCAGGTACCCCCATATATAACCTAATAAAGGTTTTAACCCCCTGATTTCCCCTAGTTAACCCTTTCACCAGTGATCACCATATAAAGGTTACGGGTGACGCTGGTTGGTTAGTTTGCTTTTTATAGCATCAGGGCACCCGCCGTATATAACCCATGTGACAGCAGGAAGGTAAAGTCACCTGGTTGCATCCAGGGGGGTAGATATATTTCTCCCAGATTCAGGCTTTATGCCGACTTATACAACTAGGGAGTTGATGAAGCCCAGCTGAGGCTAGTGGGCTCATGAATGACTCATACCTCTAGGGAGAGTGCTGGGCGTCGTGAGGCAGGGAGTTGATGAGACCAGCTGAAGCTTGTCAGCTCATTTAGGCCTCTATAAGAACTCCCAGATTCATTAGGTGTTAGCTCATGCCTGGAACCAGACCTGTGTGGACTGTCTAGGGAGAGTGAACCCCTGTGCGGTGAGGCAAAGCCTGTGTGGCTATTTGTTTGGACTTTTACTAAACCAGGGACTTAGGGACTAGGACAGCACCAGGCTGATCCCAGTTGTTAGTTTAGGAAACCTGCATGTTTAGTCAGAGGTCAAACTGACCAGGATTTATTTTGTTTGTTTCTTTTTGGCTTTGCTGTGTTTTTGTCACTGTACATAGAGAAATAAACCGCACCTTTTGATTTTGAAAACCACAACCTCCGTCTGCTGGCCCTGTTTTTGTGTGGGGAGCCCAACCAGGGGGTCACACACACCCGCTACCGAGTTAACCCCCTCACACCCAATAAAGGTTTAACCCCCTGATCGCCCGGCGGGTAAGATCAATTAGGTTTTAGCGCCAGAGAGGGTCTGCGTCGCCCCAGGCAGCGTCAGGTTAGTGCCAGTAACGCTAACACCCACGCGCAAAGCATACACCTCCCTTAGTGGTATAGTATCTGATCAGATCTATACTAGCGTCCCCAGCGGTTTAGGGTTCCCAAAACCGCAGTGTTAGCGGGATCAGCCCAGATACCTGCTAGCACCTGCGTTTAGCCCCTCCGCCCAGCCCAGCCCACCCAAGTGCAGTATCGATCGATCACTGTCACTTACCAAACACAACACAAATAACTGCAGCGTTCGCAGAGACAGTCCTGATCCCTGCGATCGCTAACAGTTTTTTTGGTAGCATTTGATACATTTGCTGACAGTCAGGTGCTTTTTTTACCTGTGAATCTTACTAGTGTACCCCTAAATTTAGAGCCCAAAATGGCAAGATGAAGGTACACTAGTAAAGAGGCCTACGAGATTCTGAGCATGACAGATAGTGAAGAGGAGGTCACGCATCTGTCAGATTCAGGCTTAAAATATCTTCCCGTAGAAGACAGTGACGTCAGCGGCCCCACGTCAGATAGCTCTGACGACGAAGTTGAGGTCCCTGCTAAGGTCAGGCGTACCCGATCCCGATCTTCTGAGGTTGTTGAGGAGCAAGAACCGCAGGTCTCTCGTATCATGGAGCAGAGTAGTACTAGCGCCGCTATTCCTTCTGGTGAATTGGCAAGCACCAGCGGCCTAGTACAGCCTGGGCGTACATCCAGCACTGCAGTATCACGTGGTGACGTGGCGAGTCCCATAAGTGCAGTTCAAGCTGGCGAGGTGGCAAGCACAAGTAGTGTCCCGCTGCCACCAAGAAGACAAAGGCAGGCCCGTCGTGCCCATAGTGCCCTTCCTGCAGAATTCGCCTATCCTGATTGGGTCCCCACCACTTCTGCAGAACCCGTACTTCCCCCATTCACTGCCCAACCTGGTATTCAGGTGGAAACAGCTGATTTTATGCCAATTGATTTTTATTCGCTGTTTTTCACGGAAGATCTCTATAGATCTATTGTGGACCAGAGTAATTTGTATGCTGGTCAATTCATCGCCGCTAACCCCCAGTTGCCTAAAATTGCCAAAGATTGGAAACCAATTACGGTTTCCGAATTTAAGACCTTTCTGGGCCTTTCCCTCAACATGGGCACACATAAATTCCCGTCATTGCGTGCTTATTGGTCCACGCACCCAATTGACCACATGCCCGTGTTCTCTTCCTCCATGCCCAGGACACGATACGAGCAGATTTTGCGGTTCATGCACTTCAACGACAATGAACTTTGTCGTCCACGTGGGGACCCTGAATACGACCGGCTCTATAAAATTCGGCCCCTCATAAACCACTTCAACGAACGTTTTGCAGCCTTGTTTATTCCCGATCAAGTTGTCTGCGTTGATGAGTCCCTGATTAAATTTTCTGGCCGCTTGGCTTTCAAGCAGTACCTTCCCAGCAAGCGTGCCAGATACGGGGTCAAGCTCTATAAGTTCTGTGACAGGGCAACAGGCTATGTATTGAGCTTTACGGTTTATGAGGGAAAAGATAGACAGGTTGAGCCGGTCAACTGCCCGGATTACATAGGGAGCGCTGGCAAGATAGTGTGGAACTTGGTGTCACCCTTATTCGGAAAGGGGTACCACTTGTACGTGGACAATTATTACACAAGCGTGCCACTGTTTAGTCACTTGTTTGATCATCAGATTGGAGCATGTGGCACCGTGTGACCTAATCGCCGGGGCTTTCCCCAGCGGCTTGTAGATGCCCGTCTTAGGCTGGGGGAGAGAGCCTGCTTGAAGTGTAATAACTTGCTCGCTATGAAGTGGAGGGACAATAAGAATGTTTTCCTTCTTACCTCCCTTCATGCAGACACGACAGTCCAAATTCGTACGGCGACTGGTGTTGTGGAGAAACCCCTCTGTGTCCACGAATATAACCAAAATATGGGAGGGGTGGACCTCAACGACCAGTTGTTGGCGCCGTATCTAATTGACCGTAAGGCAAGACGCTGGTACAAAAAAGTGTCTCTATCCTTATTCCAATTGGCTTTGCTGAACACTCATGTGCTATACAGAGCTTCAGGCGGGACGTTATCTCTTCTAAAATTCCAGAATGAGATAGTCACAGAACTCCTGTATCCAGGCGGTTCTGCACCCCACCATTCCCAACCAAATGCAGTAAGCCGGCTGCATGAGAGGCATTATCCGTATGCCCTCCCGAGTACCCCTACCCAACGAACCCCCCAAAAAAGATGTCGTGTCTGTAGCAAGCGCGGATTTAGGCGTGACACCCGTGTTTTTTGTCCACTCTGTCCTGACAAACCTGGTCTTTGCCTTGGTGAATGTTTTGAACGCTACCACTCAAAAGTGAAGTTTTAGCGTAGGGTACAGCATTTCACAGACTAGGACACACTTACACAGGGTCTCCCAAGATGCCATTACATTTTGAGAGACCCGATCCATTACAGTTGTTAAAGTTACAAAAAAAAGTGTAAAAAAGAAAAAAAAACTTAACCACTTAAGCCCCGGACCATTTGGTAGCTAAAGGACCAGAGGTGAATTCAGAATTTTGCACTGCACTGCTTTAACTGTAAATTGTGTGGACATGCAATGTTGTACCCAAACGAAATTTGCGTCCTTTTCTTCCCACAAATAGAGATTTCTTTTAATGGTATTTGATTGCCTCTGCGATTTTTATTTTTTGCGATATAAACGGAAAAAGACCGAAAATTTTGAAAAAAAATGATATTTTCTGCTTTTTGTTATAAGAAAAATCGAATAAACTCAATTTTAGTCATACATTTAGGCCAAAATGTATTCAGCCACATGTCTTTAGTAAAAAAAATGTCAATAAGCGTATATTTATTGGTTTGCGCAAAAGTTATAGCGTTTACAAACTAGGGTACATTTTCTGGAATTTACACAGCTTTAAATTTATGACTGCCTATCTCATTTCTTGAGGTGATATAATGGCAGGGCAGTACAAAACCCCCCCAAATGACCCCATTTTGGAAAGTAGACACCCCAAGGAAATTGCTGAGCGGCATGTTGAGCCCATTGAATATTTTTTTTTTGTCCCAAGTGATGAAATAATGACAAAAAAAATAAAAAATTACAAAAAGTTGTCACTAAATTATATATTGCTCACACATGCCATGATTATATGTGGAATTGCACCCCAAAATACATTCTGCTGCTTCTCCTGAGTACGGGGATACCACATGTGTGGGACTTTTTGGGAGCCTAGCCACGTACGGGACCCCAGAAACCAAGCACCGCCTTCAGGATTTCTAAGGGCGCAAATTTTTGATTTCACTCCTCACTACCTATCACAGTTTCGAAGGCCATAAAATGCAAAAATAGCACAAAACCCCCCAAAATGACCCCATTTTGGAAAGTAGACACCCCAAACTATTTACTGAGAGGCATGTTCAGTCCATGGATTATTTTATATTTTGCCACAAGTTGCGGGAATATGACAAACTTTTCTTTTTTTGCACAAAGTTGTCACTAAATGATATATTGCTCACACATGCCATGGGCATATGTGAAATTACACCCCAAAATACATTCTGCTGCTTCTCCTGAGTACGGGGATACCACATGTGTGGGACTTTTTGGGAGCCTAGCCGCGTACGGGACCCCAAAAACCAAGCACCGCCTTCAAGGTTTCTAAGGACATACATTTTTGATTTCACTCCTCACTACCTATCACTACCTATCACAGTTTTGAAGGCCATAAAATGCCAAGATGGCACAAACCCCCCCCAAATGACCCCATTTTGGAAAGTAGACACCCCAAGCTATTTGCTGAGAGGCATGTTGAGCCCATTGAATATTTTTTTTTTTGTCCCAAATGATTGAATAATGACAAAAAAAAAAAAAAAAAATGTACAAACAGTTGTCACTAAATGATATATTGCTCAAACATGCCATGGTTATATGTGGAATTGCACCCCAAAATACATTCTGCTGCTTCTCCTGAGTACGGGGATACCAGATGTGTGGGACTTTTTGAGAGCCTAGCCACGCACGGGGCCCTGAATACCAAGCACCGCCTTCAGGATTTCTTGATTTCACTCCTCACTGCCTATCACAGTTTTGAAGGCCATAAAATGCTAAGATAGCCCAAAACCCCCACAAATTACCCCATTTTGGAAAGTAGACACCCCAAGCTATTTGCTGAGAGGCATGGTGAGTATTTTACAGCTCTCATTTGTTTTTGAAAATGAAGAAAGACATTTTTTTTTTTTTTTTTCAATTTTCAAAACTTTGTGACAAAAAGCGAGATCTGCAAAATACTCAACATACCTCTCAGCAAATAGCTTGGGGTGTCTACTTTCCAAAATGGGGTCATTTGGGGGGGTTTTGTGCCATCTGGGCATTCCATGGCCTCCGAAACTGTGATAGGCAGAGAGGAGTGAAATCAAAAATTTACACCCATAGAAATCCTGAAGGCGGTGCTTGGTTTTCGGGGTCCTGTACGCGGCTAGGCTCCCAAAAAGTCTCACACATGTGGTATGCCCGTACTCAGGAGAAGCAACAGAATGTATTTTGGGGTGCAATTCCACATATAACCATGGCATGTTTGAGCAATATATAAATTTAGTGACAACTTTTTGTACATTTTTTTTTTTTTTTTTCTTTTTGTCATTATTCAATCGCTTGGGACAAAAAAATAAATATTCAATGGGCTCAACATGCCTCTCAGCACATAGCTTGAGGTGTCTACTTTCCAAAATGGGGTCATTTGGGGGGGTTTTGAACTGTCCTGGCATTTTATGCACAACATTAGGAAGCTTATGTCACACATCATCCACTCTTCTAACCACTTGAAGACAAAGCCCTTTCTGACACTTTTTGTTTACATGAAAACATTTTTTTTTTTGCAAGAAAATTATGTTGAACCCCCAAACATTATATATTTTTTTAAAGCAAAGGCCCTACAGATTAAAATAGTGGGTGTTGCATTTTTTTTTCCACACAGTATTTGCGCAGCGATTTTTCAAAAGCATTTTTTGGGGGGAAAACACACTTTTTTTTATTTTTAATGGACTAAAAAACACTATATTGCCCAAATGTTTGATGAAATAAAAAAGATGATCTTAGGCTGAGTACATGGATACCAAACACGACATGCTTTAAAATTGCGCACAAACGCGCAGCGGCGACAAACTACATTCATTTTTAAAAGCATTTAAAAGCCTTTACAGGTTACCACGTTAGATTTACAGAGGAGGTCTACTGCTAAAATTACTGCCCTTGAGCTGACCTTCGCGGTGATACCTCACATGCATGATGCAATTGCTGTTTACATATGACGCTAGACCGACGCTTGAGTTCGCATTTGCGCAAGAGCAGGGGGGACAGCGGTGCTTTTTTTTTTTTTTTTTTATTATTTATTTTGCTTTTTTATTTTATTTTTAAACTGTTCCTTCCATATTTTTTTTTTTTTTTTTACCATTTTTATTGTTATCTTAGGGAATGTAAATATCCCCTATGATAGCAATAAGTAGTGACAGGTACTCTTTTTTTGAAAAGAATTGGGGGGTTAGACCCTAGATCTTTCCTCTGCCCTCAAAGCATCTGACCACACCAAGATCGGTGTGATAAAATGCTTTCCCAATTTCCCAATGGCGCTGTTTATATCCGGGGGGGGGGGGACATTCCCTCCCACTGCTTGTAAAAGCAGTCTAGAGGCTAATTATCTGCTAGAATTGCTTTTACATGAAAGCCGGCCACTGGCTGAAAAGAATGATACCAAGATGATACCTAAACCCGCAGGCATCATTCTGGTATAAACATTCAAAGTCCAGCAACATACCAGTACGTTGCTGGTCCTTGTTGGACATGTATTGTAATCTTTTTTTTCATGCAGCCTGTTGGCTGAACGAAAAAAAGAGATTGATCGGTGGGTATGCCCACCATTAGAATACCTCCCTTCATCCACCCACTTCTAATGATGGGCATATATGCCGAAGCATGGGGGCATCCTCCCGCAAAAAAGTTATGCCGCGTACACACGGTCGGACTTTTCCACGGGCAAGCCTTTGTCGGAATTTCGACCGTATGTACGTGGCATAAAAGCTTATGCCGCGTACACACGGTCGGACTTTTCCACGGGCAAGCCTCCGTCGGAATTTCGACCGTATATACGCGGCATTAGGAGCAAAATCGCTCCTCCGCCCCTGCTGCCCCCATGCTTCGGCATATATGCTCTTTTTTTTAACTGTGGTGGTGAAATCACCTCCTACAGCGTTGGAGTCACGGCTTTATGTATCGTGGGAGCAAACGCTGTTGCTGTCAAGATAAATAAATCCGCGATGCAACTGAATGGCGTACCTGCTAAGCAAATGATGGTTAACATTAAAACAAAGTAACATTACAGTACAACAGTAAGACCTTACCATACCATACCTGCAAAGCAAATACCAAAACAAAACCTAGTAAAAAATAAAAAATTTTTTTAAGGCAACCTGTGCCTAAAATATATATATGCCGAAGCATGGGGGCATCCTCCCGCAAAAAAGTTATGCCGCGTACACACGGTCGGACTTTTCCACGGGCAAGCCTTCGTCGGAATTTCGACCGTATGTACGCGGCATAAAAGGTTATGCCGCGTACACACAGTCGGACTTTTCCACGGGCAAGCCTCCGTCGGAATTTCGACCGTATATACGCGGCATTAGGAGCAAAATTGCTCCTCCGCCCCTGCTGCCCCCATGCTTCGGCATATATGCACTTTTTTTAACTGTGGTGGTGAAATCACCTCCTACAGCATTGGAGTCACGGCTTTATGTATCGTGGGAGCAAACGCTGTTGCTGTCAAGATAAATAGATCTGCGCTGCAACTGAATGGCGTACCTGAAAACAGAAAATTACATACCTGAAAAGCAAGCATGATAAAACATTGCAGAATAGAATACAGTAAAAAAGAGCAGAACAATAGAGAGAAAATAGAGAGAGAGAGAGAACAATAAAACGACAACTATTTTTGGTTTTTTTATTTTATATATTTTTTGTGTTTTGTTTTTTACCTTTTTATTTTTTATTTTTTACACTTTTTTTTGTAACTTTAACAACTGTAATGGTTCGGGTCTCTCAAAATGTAATGGCATCTAGGGAGACCCTGTGTAAGTGTGTCCTAGTCTGTGAAATGCTGTACCCTACGCTAAAACTTAACTTTTGAATGGTAGCGATCAAAACATTCACCAAGGCAAAGACCAGGTTTGTCAGGACAGAGTGGACAAAAAACACGGGTGTCACGCCTAAATCCGCGCTTGCTACAGACACGACATCTTTTTTGGGGGGTTCGTTGGGTAGGGGTACTCGGGAGGGCATACGGATAATGCCTCTCATGCAGCCGGCTTACTGCATTTGGTAGGGGATGGTGAGGTGCAGAACCGCCTGGATACAGGAGTTCTGTGACTATCTCATTCTGGAATTTTAGAAGAGATAACGTCCCGCCTGAAGCTCTGTATAGCACATGAGCATTCAGCAAAGCCAATTGGAATAAGGATAGAGACACTTTTTTGTACCAGCGTCTCGCCTTACGGTCAATTAGATACGGCGCCATCAACTGGTCGTTGAGGTCCACCCCTCCCATATTTTTGTTATATTTGTGGACACAGAGGGGTTTCTCCACAACACCAGTCGCCGTACGAATTTGGACTGTCGTGTCTGCATGAAGGGAGGTAAGAAGGAAAACATTCTTATTGTCCCTCCACTTCATAGCGAGCAAGTTATTACACTTCACGCAGGCTCTCTCCCCCAGCCTAAGATGGGCATCTACAAGCCGCTGGGGAAAGCCCCGGCGATTAGATCGCACGGTGCCACATGCTCCAATCTGATGATCAAACAAGTGACTAAACAGTGGCACGCTCGTGTAATAATTGTCCACATACAAGTGGTACCCCTTTCCGAATAAGGGTGACACCAATTTCCACACTATCTTGCCAGCGCTCCCTATGTAATCCGGGCAGTTGACCGGCTCAACCTGACTATCTTTTCCCTCATAAACCATAAAGCTCCATACATAGCCTGTTGCCCTGTCACAGCACTTATAGAGCTTGACCCCGTATCTGGCACGCTTGCTGGGAAGGTACTGCTTGAAAGCCAAGCGGCCAGAAAATTTAATCAGGGACTCATCAACGCAGACAACTTGATCGGGAATAAACAAGGCTGCAAAACATTCGTTGAAGTGGTTTATGAGGGGCCGAATTTTATAGAGCCGGTCGTATTCAGGGTCCCCACGTGGACGACAAAGTTCATTGTCGTTGAAGTGCATGAACCGCAAAATCTGCTCGTATCGTGTCCTGGGCATGGAGGCAGAGAACACGGGCATGTGGTCAATTGGGTGCGTGGACCAATAAGCACGCAATGACGGGAATTTATGTGTGCCCATGTTGAGGGAAAGGCCCAGAAAGGTCTTAAATTCGGAAACCGTAATTGGTTTCCAATCTTTGGCAATTTTAGGCAACTGGGGGTTAGCGGCGATGAATTGACCAGCATACAAATTACTCTGGTCCACAATAGATCTATAGAGATCTTCCGTGAAAAACAGCGAATAATAATCGATTGGCATAAAATCAGCTGTTTCCACCTGAATACCGGGTTGGGCAGTGAATGGGGGAAGTATGGGTTCTGCAGAAGTGGTGGGGACCCAATCAGGATAGGCGAATTCTGCAGGAAGGGCACTATGGGCACGACGGGCCTGCCTTTGTCTTCTTGGTGGCAGCGGGACACTACTTGTGCTTGCCACCTCGCCAGCTTGAACTGCACTTATGGGACTCGCCACGTCACCACGTGATACTGCAGTGCTGGATGTATGCCCAGGCTGTACTAGGCCGCTGGTGCTTGCCAATTCACCAGAAGGAATAGCGGCGCTAGTACTACTCTGCTCCATGATACGAGAGCCCTGCGGTTTTTGCTCCTCAACAACCTCAGAAGATCGGGATCGGGTACGCCTGACCTTAGTAGGGACCTCAACTTCGTCGTCAGAGCTATCTGACGTGGGGCCGCTGACGTCACTGTCTTCTACGGGAAGATATTCTGAGCCTGAATCTGACAGATACGTGACCTCCTCTGTCTTCACTATCTGTCATGCTCAGAATCTCGTAGGCCTCTTTACTAGTGTACCTTCGTCTTGCCATTTTGGGCTCTAAATTTAGGGGTACACTAGTAAGATTCACAGGTAAAAAAAGTACCTGACTGTCACCAAATGTATCAAACGCTACCAAAAAAACTGTTAGCGATCGCAGGGATCAGGACTGTCTCTGCGAACGCTGCAGTTATGTGTGTTGTGTTTGGTAAATGACAGTGATCGATCGATACTGCACTTGGGTGGGCAGGGCTGGGCTGGGCGGAGGGGCTAAACGCAGGTGCTAGCAGGTATCTGGGCTGATCCCGCTAACACTGCGTTTTTGGGAACCCTAAACCGCTGGGGACGCTAGTATAGATCTGATCAGATACTATACCACTAAGGGAGGTGTATGCTTTGCGTGTGGGTGTTAGCGTTACTGGCACTAACCTAAAGCTGCCTGGGGCAACGCAGATCCTCTCTGGCGCTAAAACCTAATTGATATCACCCGCCGGGCGATCAGGGGGTTAAACCTTTATTGGGTTATATACGGCGGGTGCCCTGATGCTATAAAAAGCAAACTAACCAACCAGCGTCACCTGTAACCTTTATATGGTGATCACTGGTGAAAGGGTTAACTAGGGGCAATCAGGGGGTTAAAACCTTTATTAGGTTAAATATGGGGGTACCCGACGCTATATAAAAACCTGACGGGTTACCTAAATAACGAAATAACTCACTGGGTAACCAGTGTCACCAGTGACGCTTATACGGTGATCACTGGTGAAAGGGTTAACTCTAGGGGCAATCAGGGGGTTAAAATAATATATGGGGGTACCTGACACTAATAAAAACCTGCGGCGAACCTAAAAATAATTAACTGGCTATCTAGGACACCAGCGACAAGAAAAAAGCGATCGGAAAAACGATCGCTTAGTGAAGCTGGCGTTAGAGGGTGAAAGGGTTACCTGGGGGGCGATCAAGGGGTTAAACCTTTATTAGGGGGGCTTAGGGGGCTACCTTGGACCTAAAGGGGCCTAATCCTAACTGCCCTGCAACTTTTTACAGTCACAAATGACACTGATTGCAGTGATCAGTACTGGGGGTACTGGGGGTGATCTGGGGGGTGATCTGGGGGTGACTGGGGGGGTGATTTGTGTGCCTACGTGTACTGGTGTCAGTGGGCTGTTGGTGCACTTACTGTGAGATGTCTTCACTCCTCGGCCTGGATCGAAAAGACCGACACGAGGAGAGATGACATCACTTCCTCTGTCTGTGTTTACATTACACAGGCAGGGGAAGCTCTCTCATTCGCCGGGAGCGATCGAGAGGGGGTGGCCGGAATCGAACGGCCGTCCCCTCATGTCGGATCGCTCCCGAACACTTAACCACCGCTCACTGTACAGAAGGGGGGTCCGATCGGATCCCACAACTATACAAAGGCGATCGCGTACATATACGTGATTCTGCCTGTCGGTGCCATTCTACCGACGTATAATTACAGTGGGCGGTCGTTAAGTGGTTAAAAAACAAAACAAAAAAATATATAAAATAAAAAAACCAAAAATAGTTGTCGTTTTATTGTTCTCTCTCTCTCTCTATTTTCTCTCTATTGTTCTGCTCTTTTTTACTGTATTCTATTCTGCAATGTTTTATCATGCTTGCTTTTCAGGTATGTAATTTTTTGTTTTCAGGTACGCCATTCAGTTGCAGCGTGGATCTATTTATCTTGACAGCAACAGCGTTTGCTCCCACGATACATAAAGCCGTGACTCCAATGCTGTAGGAGGTGATTTCACCACCACAGTTAAAAAAAAGAGCATATGGATGGACTTGTGTCTTTTTTCAACCTGACTAACTATGTAACTATGTAACTATATGCCGAAGCATGGGGGCAGCAGGGGCGGAGGAGCGATTTTGCTCCTAATGCCGCGTATATACGGTCGAAATTCCGACGGAGGCTTGCCCGTGGAAAAGTCCGACCGTGTGTACGTGGCATAACCTTTTATGCCACGTACATACGGTCGAAATTCCGACGGAGGCTTGCCCGTGGAAAAGTCCGACCGTTTGTATGCGGCATAACTTTTTTGCGGGAGGATGCCCCCATGCTTCGGCATATATATATTTTAGGCACAGGTTGCGTTAAAAAAATGTTTTATTTTTTACTAGGTTTTGTTTTGGTATTTGCTTTGCAGGTATGGTATGGTAAGGTCTTACTGTTGTACTGTAATGTTACTTTGTTTTAATGTTAACCATCATTTGCTTAGCAGGTACACCATTCAGTTGCATCGCAGATTTATTTATCTTGACAGCAACAGCTTTTGCTCCCACGATACATAAAGCCATGACTCCAACGCTGTAGGAGGTGATTTCACCACCACAGTTAAAAAAAAGAGCATATATGCCGAAGCATGGGGGGCAGCAGGGGCGGAGGAGCGATTTTGCTCCTAATCCCGCGTATATACGGTCGAAATTCCGACGGAGGCTTGCCCGTGGAAAAATCCGACCGTGTGTACGCGGCATAACCTTTTATGCCGCATACATACGGTCGAAATTCCGACGAAGGCTTGCCCGTGGAAAAGTCCGACCGTGTGTACGCGGCATAACTTTTTGCGGGAGGATGCCCCCATGCTTCGGCATATATATATGTTAGGCACAGGTTGCCTTAAAAAATTTTTTTATTTTTTACTAGGTTTTGTTTTGGTATTTGCTTTGCAGGTATGGTATGGTAAGGTCTTACTGTTGTACTGTAATGTTACTTTGTTTTAATGTTAACCATCATTTGCTTAGCAGGTACGCCATTCAGTTGCATCGCGGATTTATTTATCTTGACAGCAACAGCGTTTGCTCCCACGATACATAAAGCCGTGACTCCAACGCTGTAGGAGGTGATTTCACCACCACAGTTTAAAAAAAGAGCATATATGCCGAAGCATGGGGGCAGCAGGGGCGGAGGAGCGATTTTGCTCCTAATGCCGCGTATATACGGTCGAAATTCCGACGGAGGCTTGCCCGTGGAAAAGTCCGACCGTGTGTACGCGGCATAACCTTTTATGCCGCGTACATACGGTAGAAATTCCGACAAAGGCTTGCCCGTGGAAAAGTCCGACCGTGTGTACGCGGCATAACTTTTTTGCGGGAGGATGCCCCCATGCTTCGGCATATATGCCCATCATTAGAAGTGGGTGGATGAAGGGAGGTATTCTAATGGTGGGCATACCCACCGATCAATCTCTTTTTTTCGTTCAGCCAACAGGCTGCATGAAAAAAAAGATTACAATACATGTCCAACAAGGACCAGCAACGTACTGGTATGTTGCTGGACTTTGAATGTTTATACCAGAATGATGCCTGCAGGTTTAGGTATCATCTTGGTATCATTCTTTTCAGCCAGTGGCCAGCTTTCATGTAAAAGCAATTCTAGCAGATAATTAGCCTCTAGACTGCTTTTACAAGCAGTGGGAGGGAATGCCCCCCCCGGAAAAAACAGCGCCATTGGGAAATTGGGAAAGCATTTTATCACACTGATCTTGGTGTGGTCAGATGCTTTGAGGGCAGAGGAAAGATCTAGGGTCTAACCCCCACTTTTTTTCAAAAAAAGAGTACCTGTCACTACTTATTGCTATCATAGGGGATATTTACATTCCCTGAGATAACAATAAAAATGGTAAAAAAAAATATATGGAAGGAACAGTTTAAAAATAAAATAAAAAAGCAAAATAAATAATAAAAAAAAAAAAAGCACCGCTGTCCCCCCTGCTCTTGCGCAAAGGCGAACGCAAGCGTCGGTCTAGCGTCATATGTAAACAGCAATTGCATCATGCATGTGAGGTATCACTGCGAAGGTCAGATCGAGGGCAGTAATTTTAGCAGTTGACCTCCTCTGTAAATCTAACGTGGTAACGTGTAAAGGCTTTTAAATGCTTTTAAAAATTAATGTAGTTTGTCGCCGCTGCGCGTTTGTGCGCAATTTTAAAGCATGTCGTGTTTGGTATCCATGTACTCGGCCTAAGATCATCTTTTTTATTTCATCAAACATTTGGGCAATATAGTGTTTTTTAGTGCATTAAAAATAAAAAAAGTGTTTTTCCCCCAAAAAATGCGTTTGAAAAATCGCTTCGCAAATACTGTGTGGAAAAAAAATGCAACACCCACTATTTTAATCTGTAGGGCCTTTGCTTTAAAAAAATATATAATATTTGGGGGTTCAACATAATTTTCTTGCAAAAAATTTTTTTTTTTCATGTAAACAAAAAGTGTCAGAAAGGGCTTTGTCTTCAAGTGGTTAGAAGAGTGGATGATGTGTGACATAAGCTTCCTAATGTTGTGCATAAAATGCCAGGACAGTTCAAAACCCCCCCCAAATGACCCCATTTTGGAAAGTAGACACCTCAAGCTATTTGCTGAGAGGCATGTTGAGCCCATTGAATATTTTTTTTTTTGTCCCAAGTGATTGAATAATGACAAAAAGAAAAAGAAAATGTACAAAAAGTTGTCACTAAATTATATATTGCTCAAACATGCCATGGTTATATGTGGAATTGCACCCCAAAATACATTCTGTTGCTTCTCCTGAGTACGGGGATACCACATGTGTGAGACATTTTGGGAGCCTAACCGCGTACAGGACCCCGAAAACCAAGCACCGCCTTCAGGATTTCTATGGGTGTAAATTTTTGATTTCACTCCTCACTGCCTATCACAGTTTCGGAGGCCATGGAATGCCCAGATGGCACAAAACCCCCCCAAATAACCCCATTTTGGAAAGTAGACACCCCAAGCTATTTGCTGAGAGGTATGTTGAGTATTTTGCAGATCTCGCTTTTTGTCACAAAGTTTTGAAAATTTAAAAAAAATTAAAAAAAAAAAAATATGTCTTTCTTCATTTTCAAAAACAAATGAGAGCTGTAAAATACTCACCATGCCTCTCAGCAAATAGCTTGGGGTGTCTACTTTCCAAAATGGTGTCATTTGTGGGGGTTTTGGGCTATCTTGGCATTTTATGGCTTTCAAAACTGTGATAGGTAGTGAGGAGTGAAATCAAAAATTTGTGCCCTTAGAAATCCTGAAGGCGGTGCTTGGTTTTCGGGGGCCCGTACGCGGCTAGGCTCTCAAAAAGTCCCACACATGTGGTATCCCCGTACTCAGGAGAAGCAGCCAAATGTATTTTGGGGTGCAATTCCACATATAACCATGGCATGTTTGAGCAATATATCATTTAGTGACAACTTTTTGTACATTTTTTTTTTCTTTTTGTCATTATTCAATCACTTGGGACAAAAAAAAAATATTCAATGGGCTCAACATGCCTCTCAGCAATTTCCTTGGGGTGTCTACTTTCCAAAATGGGGTCATTTTGGGGGGTTTTGTGCTATCTTGGCATTTTATGGCCTTCAAAACTGTGATAGGTAGTGAGGAGTGAAATCAAAAATGTATGCCCTTAGAAACCTTGAAGGCGGTGCTTGGTTTTTGGGGTCCCGTACGCGGCTAGGCTCCCAAAAAGTCCCACACATGTGGTATCCCCGTACTCAGGAGAAGCAGCAGAATGTATTTTGGGGTGTAATTTCACATATGCCCATGGCATGTGTGAGCAATATATCATTAAGTGACAACTTTGTGCAAAAAAAAAAAAAGTTTGTCATATTCCCGCAACTTGTGGCAAAATATAAAATATTCCATGAACCCAACATGCCTCTCAGTAAATAGCTTGGGGTGTCTACTTTCCAAAATGGGGTCATTTGGGGGGGTTTTGTGCTATTTTGGCATTTTATGGCCTTCAAAACTGTGATAGGTAGTGAGGAGTGAAATCAAAAATTTGTGCCCTTAGAAATCCTGAAGGCGGTACTTGGTTTTCGGGGGCCCGTACGCGGCTAGGCTCTCAAAAAGTCCCACACATGTGGTATCCCCATGCTCAGGAGAAGCAGCCAAATGTATTTTGGGGTGCAATTCCGCATATAACCATGGCATGTTTGAGCAATATATCATTTAGTGACAACTTTGTGCAAAAAAAAAAAAGTTTGTCATATTCCCGCAACTTGTGGCAAAATATAAAATATTCCATGAACCCAACATGCCTCTCAGTAAATAGCTTTGGGTGTCTACTTTCCAAAATGGGGTCATTTGGGGGGGTTTTGTGCTATTTTGGCATTTTATGGCCTTCAAAACTGTGATAGGTAGTGAGGAGTGAAATCAAAAATGTATGCCCTTAGAAACCTTGAAGGCGGTGCTTGGTTTTTGGGGTCCCGTACGCGGCTAGGCTCCCAAAAAGTCCCACACATGTGGTATCCCCGTACTCAGGAGAAGCAGCAGAATGTATTTTGGGGTGCAATTCCACATATAACCATGGCATGTGTGAGCAATATATCATTTAGTGACAACTTTTTGTATTTTTTTTTTTTTTTGTCATTATTCAATCACTTGGGACAAAAAAATAAAAATATTCAATGGGCTCAACATGCCTCTCAGCAATTTCCTTGGGGTGTCTACTTTCCAAAATGGGGTAATTTGGGGGGGTTTTATACTGCCCTGCCATTTTAGCACCTCAAGAAATTAGATAGGCAGTCATAAATTTAAAGCTGTGTAAATTCCAGAAAATGTACCCTAGTTTGTAAACGCTATAACTTTTGCGCAAACAAATAAATATACGCTTATTGACATTTTTTTTACTAAAGACATGTGGCTGAATACATTTTGGCCTAAATGTATGACTAAAATTGAGTTTATTTGATTTTTCTTATAACAAAAAGTAGAAAATATCATTTTTTTTTCAAAATTTTTGGTCTTTTTCCGTTTATATCGCAAAAAATAAAAATCGCAGAGGCAATCAAATACCATTAAAAGAAAGCTCTATTTGTGGCAAGAAAAGGACGCAAATTCCGTTTGGGTACAACATTGCATGTCCGCACAATTTACAGTTAAAGCAGCGCAGTGCAAAATTCTGAAATCACCTCTGGTCCTCTAGCTACCAAATGGTACGGGGCTTAAGTGGTTAAGAGCCATCGTTTTTTGGGTATTTAAAGAGAGTCCTGAAAGCTGGGAAAATTGGTGGAACAAAGTTAGCAGAGTAGGTAGAGTAACTGGAGGATTAGTGACTTACATGAGGACGTCGTCGGCAAACAGGGAGCATTCCCCATGTATTTTAGGGTGGATCGACTTGCGACAGCTAAGGGTTCAATTGCTAATGCAAAGAGTAATGGGGAAAGTGGACAGCCCTGTCTCGTACCGCGTCGGATAGGAAATGAGAGTGATCTATAACTCCGAATGGAAACCTGGGCTGAAGGATTGCTTTATAGTGTTTTTAATAATGAGATAAAGGCAGAACCAAACCCAAAGGCCTCTAATGTGGTGAATAAGTAGTCCCAATTCAAGCTATCAAAGACCATATGAAGATCCAATGATGGTAGCAACAGTTCTCTAGACCAGTGATGGCGAACCTTTTTGAGCCCGAGTGCCCAAATCGCGGACGCAAAACCAACGTATTTCTTTCAAAGTGTCAACACAGATTTAAACCTGCCAGTGTCATCTGATCATCCCTCTGATTAAGCCCTAAGGGACCAAAAAGAATGCAGAATGCACTGTGCAACATACACTCCCTGACCAATACACTCACCTACCTGACCATTGCACTCACCTACCTGACCATTGCACTCACCTACCTGACCATTGCACTCACCTACCTGACACATGCACTCACCTACCTGACCATTACACTCACCTACCTGACACATGCACTCACCTACATGACACATGCACTCACCTACCTGACACATGCACTCACCTACCTGACACATGAACTCACCTACCTGACCATTACACTCACCTACATGACACATGCTCTCACCTACCTGACCCATGACACATGCAATCACCTACATGACTCATGCTTCCTGCACTACGAACATCCCCCCACACAGTACAATGTAGATCAAAGGATTCATCTGTGATGGAGTATATCAAATGAATATTTTATATACGATTTGTCTCTATCTATTATCCACTTAAATATAGTTTGAGAAGCTTAGCAGGGGTTAAATGTTTCTTTCCTTAATTCTCTGCTGCTGACAGTCTATTTTCACCCATCTCAGGAACTCAGGGGTAATTAGTGTCCTTTTATGAGAACCATCTGTTAGGAACGGAAATACATGTTGAGATATTGCTGTACAAAAAGGAGCTTATTGATTTTCATATAGGGAACTAGAAAGCTAATATATGCTAATTAAGGATATAGTTTAGAAGTATTTTCCTGTGTGTGTCCTAGTATTCATGAAACAATAAGACAAAAAGTGATTTCCTTGATTAAAAAATATAGCAGAGATCTTCAGCTCAGAGTGAAGAAAAAAGAACAGATGTCCTGTGTAGTCCTTCAGCTCCCCCCCCCTCCGAGCAAGACTAAACATGGCGCTAAGACAAGAATATTCTGGGGACACTCTGGCACGAGGAAGAAACTGACGTCACAAGAAGAAGCTCCATATATGAACAAGAACTAATTATATGTACATGCTTGTGATGATGTTGCCTGTGTAAAATTTGTCTTTAAAAAGAGCTGAAACACAGAATGGGGTGCTGGAAGTGATAAAGAATTTATGCTGATCACAGAGTAGCGTCTTTTCTTTCAAAGCTAGCAAATAGGCCTATTCACTTCAAGCATACATTTGGAACAGCGGCAGAACAAGAAAATAGTTTCTGGGATTGGACCAGAACCAATCCATTACAATTGGCGCCCAACGTGCTTCGCTTTGGACTGTGCGCTGTCGTAGCCGATCTAGATGTGTCTGCCAGCGAATTGAGACGGGCTTGGCGGATCGGAGCTTGCGCAACTTCGTAATACACGATAAGTGGAGTCTGTTATATTCCTTACCTGTGTTTTTCCGCCTCGTCACCCTCGATTTCACTTGCAGTCCGTTGGCTGCGCCATGCCACGATAAGGCGGGTAATTTCTTGTCCAAAAGTCGTTTTACTAAGAAGCCGTTTGACTCCTTCTGCCGGCTGTTATTTATGTTATGTTTTGTTCTGTGTTGACTTATATGTGCCTGTTTCCCCCGCTGTCTGTATGTGAAGCGGGTGACGTGGTTTCCTTGTCGGTGTGTTTTTTACGGGCTTGGTTCCGAGAAGGTGTCGAGAGGACACAGATTCCTGGCTAGACCTGGTACAAAACATGCTGGTTAAAGAAGGCGTACGGTACTTTTTTTAAAGGCACAGATTCCTGCCCATTTTTTTTATTTATACGGGTCCGAGAGGGTGTCATAGATTTGTGAAGGGCACAGATTCCTGCCCGTTTTTTTTATACGGGTCGAAGAGGGTGTCATAGTATACGAACTGGGTAGGTTCGGGGTAGGTTAGATAATTATGTGCGCTGAATTTCCTTGTCCGTTATAGGATTGAAGAGAAGCGCAGGGTAGGTTAATTATATGCGCTGAATTTCCTTGTCCGTTGTTGGATTGAAGAGATGCGCTGGGGAAATAAAATTGTGTGCGCGGTAGTCCTTATTCTTACCCTTATGATACGGATTGAAGAGCGAGGCGCAGGATAAATAGATATATATGTGTGTATGGAATCACTGGATTTCCTTACTTCAGCTTCAATTTTATGAAGCAACGATATATGAAGTTTATAGAGATGTTGAATCCATTCATTAAGATATATATTTCCCGATATCGTGGATTTATAGAGAAGTGTCTGCGATAGGTTTGGACACAGAATTTCCTTGTCCAGTGATTCAGGGTTAAAATTTTTACCTCCATTCAGACAGCGAAACTGAAATAGCTTTCATATTCTACACTTGTGTGTTTTTGTCTATGTTGTTTTTTGTCTATTTTATGGCCATTCTATACATGTGGAAAAGGGGGAGGAATTTTTCTCGGGGAAATGGCCAATCGCAGTTCATGGGCAGAAACCAATCTGTGAGTTTCACGAGACTGTCCTCTAAACAATTTTTTTGGTCATTACTATAGTCAGGAATGTCATATTATAATGTAGTGTACATGATTTTTGGCAGATGTACAAACCAAATATGTTTAAAAAATGGTAAAAAAAAGGTTAAAAATTATAAAAACGATAAATGAGATTGTTACTGAATTGTACAATGAAGGGCATGGTTGCTAAGTCTGACAGTAACAGATCTTTCTCTGAAGAGTGTGACATGTTAAGGAATGTACTGTCAACAGAGAAATACAGATCGAGTTACACAGCCTCAGACATGCAATGACAATTTTAACTTCTGTGAATCTGAGAAAAACATTTTTGTGTTAAAACTTCCAGAAACCTGGAAGAGGGTTCATGGATGAGAAAAAATATATTTTAAAGGTATTATTACTTACTAAAGTAATTGTTTTGGAAAAACATGTGGGTTATGCACCATTTGTTTAAGGTGTTATTTCAAGACTAACAGGAGGTGTCAAAACACAGCTTTGATTAAGCTTTGTTTATGGACAACTGGATGTTAAAGAAGGTCAGTTGAAGTGAGATAAAAATACATCATGACTAAAATAATGCAGTGTGATAAAGCCACGGTTGTATAAGTTAACCACTTCCATACTGGGCACTTATACAGCTTCCTGCCCAGACCAATTTTCAGCTTTCGGCGCTGTTGCACTTTGAATGACAATTGCGCGGTTGTGCTACACTGTACCCAAACTAAATTTTTATCATTTTGTTCCCACACATAGAGCTTTCTTTTGGTGGTATTTTATCACCTCTGCGATTTTTATTTTCTGCTAAAATTTTGAAAAAAAGACCGAAAATTTTGAAAAAAAAACATATTTTTTTTTGTTTCAGTTACAAAACTTTGTAAATTAGTAAGTTTTCTCCTTCACTGATGGGCACTGATGGGGCTGCACTGACGGGCACTGATAAGGCGGCACTGATGGGCACCAATGAGAAGCGCGGATGGGCACCGATAGGCGGCGCAGATGGGCACAGATAGGCAGCGCGGATGGGCACCGATAGGCAGCGCGGATGGGCACCGATAGGCGGAACGGATGGGCACCGGTAGGCGGCACGAATGGGCACAGATAGGCGGCACGGATGGGCACAGATAGGCGGCACGAATGGGCACAGATGGGCACAGATAAGCGGCACGGATGGGCACAGATAGGCGGCATGGATGGGCACCGATAGGCGGCACGGATGGGCACTGATAGGTGGCACGGATGGGCATGGATGGGCACTGATAGGTGGCATGGATGGGCACTGATAGGTGGCACTGTAATGTGTTAATGGATGCAATCAGTGCCAAACAATAATGCCTGCCAATCAGTGATGCCCTTTGTGGGCACTGATTGGCATCCATTAGGGGCACTAATTGGCATCCATTAGGGGCACTGATTTTAATCCCTGGTGGTCTAGGGAAGCATACCTTGTAATGGACATCCCTGGTGGTCCAGTGGCATCCCTGGTGGTCCAGTGGCATCCCTGGTAGTCCAGTGTGGGCATCCTCGGTGGGGCTGTGCTGATAATTGATCAGCACAAACCCCCCCTGTCAGAGGAGCAGCCGATCGGCTCTCCTCTACTCGCGTCTGACAGACGCGAGTGAGGAAAAGCCGATTACCGGCTTTTCCTGTTTACATGTGATCAGCCGTGATTGGACACGGCTGATCACGTGGTAAAGAGTCTCCGTCGGAGACTCTTTACCTAGATCGGTGTTGCGGGGTGTCAGACTGACACCCTGCAACAACGATCGCCTCGATGCGCGCAGCGGTTTAAAATCCTGAGGACGTCATATGACGTCCAGTCAGGATTTTAAAACCACTTTGCCGACGTTAATCCGCTATAGGGCGGGTGGCAAGTGGTTAATCATGCAAAAGTTATTTTGTCAACTTTTAGTGGACATTTATTGAGAAAAAGTTTCTTTGTGCTTTTATAAATGGATCCATGTATTGGCACAATGGAATAATAAACTTTCTGTATATATGCCTGCACTGACAGAGGAATTTAAGACTACCATGTGTTTGTTTAACAGTCAGAGCGATGGAGCACGTGTGGTTCATTCAATCATACTGTCTGAGAAGCATGATTGGTTATGAAAAATAGTGTAGTTTTAGTAAAAGAAAAACACAATAATCTGGTAAGATTATTACTTTTACAAAATGTAATTTAGTCACAGGATAAAGAGGGGGACGATGACATTTTGACTTGGTTAGAATCAGTACAGACTGATAATAGAGATAAAATTTATTGTAAAAATAATTGATTCCAACAATAATGGATAGAGTTATTTTTAAATGAAAATATTTATTTTTGCATATCCAGGTACTTGACTGACAGAATTGTTTTTACATGTCTATTACTAAAACCATTTAAATGTATGGCAGAACGATTTTGAAATCAGGTTTTTCTAACTGCAGTATGATCTAACCTGTTTCCAAATATTTAGGCACATGCACAATTTTTTTTGTTTGTCTTTACGAAGCTAAATGCCTACAGTTGTATACTGGTTTTGGGGTAATGCCTGTGTACAAAAGAATTCTTCTAAATTTAGACTTTGCCTTCACATTAGGGATGAGTTCAGTGTTCGAGTCGAACATACGTTCGACTCGAACATCGGCTGTTCGATCATTCGACGAAGATCGAACGATTTGGGCCGTTCGTGCCAAATTCGAGTGACGCGAACGGCCCACAATACACTGCGCCATCGCAGTGCAATCCCGGCGCTGTGATTGGCCAAGCATGCACCGTGACCCCGCATGCTTGGCCAATCACAGCGCCAGCAGCTAGGAGAGCCATAATTGGCCACAGGCAGGTTGCCTGTGGCTAATTATAGCTCAGGGGGTTTAGCACACGCCCCACACTATAAAAGGCCGCCAGCGCGGCGGCCTTGTGTAGTGTGTTCCGGCGCAGGGAAAGAGAAGGATAGGCAGGGACAGTGTCATTGTGCTATTCTTTGCTAAACCTTGTGTGCAGGGAGAGAGAAGGATAGGCAGGGAGAGTGTCAGTGTCATATTCTTTGCTAAACCTTGTGTGCAGGGAGAGAGTGCCTCCTGCACATTATACACCTGAAGCTAGCCCGTATTGCTGTGTTTTCCTGGTGTGTTACACTAACAGGCATTTGCAGCACTTACAGCGGGCGTAGTGTGCCTCCTGCACATTATACCCCTGAAGCTAGCCCGTATTGCTGTGTTTTCCTGGTGTGTTACACTAACAGGCATTTGCAGCACTTACAGCGGGCATAGTGTGCCTCCTGCACATTATACACCTGAAGATAGCCCGTATTGCTGTGTTTTCCTGGTGTGTTACACTAACAGGCATTTGCAGCACTTACAGTGGGCGTAGTGTGCCTCCTGCACATTATCCACCTGAAGCTAGCCCGTATTGCTGTGTTTTCCTGGTGTGTTACACTAACAGGCATTTGCAGCACTTACAGCGGGCGTAGTGTGCCTCCTGCACATTATACACCTGAAGCTAGGCCTTATTGCTGTGTTTTCCTGGTGTGTTACACTAACAGGCATTTGCAGCACTTACAGCGGGTGTAGTGTGCTTCCTGCTAAATATACACCTGAAGCTAGCCCTTATTGCTGTGTTTTCCTGGTGTGTTACACTAACAGGCATTTGCAGCACTTACAGCGGACGTAGTGTGCCTCCTGCACATTATCCACCTGAAGCTAGCCCGTATTGCTGTGTTTTCCTGGTGTGTTACACTAACAGGCATTTGCAGCACTTACAGCGGGCGTAGTGTGCCTCCTGCACATTATCCACCTGAAGCTAGCCCGTATTGCTGTGTTTTCCTGGTGTGTTACACTAACAGGCATTTTCAGCACTTACAGCGGGCGTAGTGTGCCTCCTGCACATTATACACCTGAAGCTAGGCCTTATTGCTGTGTTTTCCTGGTGTGTTACACTAACAGGCATTTGCAGCACTTACAGCGGGCGTAGTGTGCTTCCTGCTAAATATACACCTGAAGCTAGCCCTTATTGCTGTGTTTTCCTGGTGTGTTACACTAATAGGCATTTGCAGCACTTACAGCGGGCGTAGTGTGCCTCCTGCACATTATCCACCTGAAGCTAGCCCGTATTGCTGTGTTTTCCTGGTGTGTTACACTAACAGGCATTTGCAGCACTTACAGCGGGCGTAGTGTGCTTCATGCTAAATATACACCTGAAGCTAGCCCTTATTGCTGTGTTTTCCTGGTGTGTTACACTAACAGGCATTTGCAGCACTTACAGCGGGCATAGTGTGCTTCCTGCTAAATATACACCTGAAGCTAGCCCGTATTGCTGTGTTTTCCTGGTGTGTTACACTAACAGGCATTTGCAGCACTTACGGCGGGCGTAGTGTGCTTCCTGCAAAATAAACACCTGAAGCTAGCCCTTATTGCTGTTTTTTCCTGTTGTGTAACACAGGCAGTCATCTGCAGCTCTTACAGCGGGCGTTGTGTGCTTCCTGCAAAAAATACACCTGAAGCTACCCCTTAGACAAAAACAAAAATTGCCGCTCCAGGCAGATAGGATAAGGGAGGTACTTCTCTCAGAGACCTTGGGTGCCGGCAATGCACGTAGCAATTGAGGAAAAAATGAAATAAAAGAGGACAGCCGCACTCCAATCCAACGTGTGTTTAATGAACAGGCACTACAAAAACCAGCTAGAACAGGATAACTGACGCGTTTCGCACAAAATCAGTGCTTACTCATAGCTAACTTAAACCAAAATGAACCACAGTATATATAACACTCTTAAACAAAACATGTGATCAAAAACAAGTGTGTGTTAAGTGACTCTTAATTGAAAAGACAATTGAAAAAAGCAATTATTTAGAATAGGCAATTAGATAATTATAAAAGAGTGATGGAATCAGTGCAATCAGTAAAGTACTGGAAATTAACAGATGTCATACATATATATATATATATATATATATATATATATAACTATTGCTATACTTTGTTTGACCCCGTTCAGAATTGAAATGCAACTGATGCATTATAGTGATCACATAGATAAAAAATATAAAATATAAATTAAATAATATAGTGATTTAATGACCAGTGCATAATCAATTAAATTAAATATATTGTGAATATTATAAATATGATGACATATGAAAATGACAGTTTATATATGCATAGTGACATTTCTGAAATAATTTTATGTATTGTTTTTTCTTTTATTCTTTTTTCTTGTTTTTTCTATTTTCCTTTTTTCTTTCTCTCGTTTGAGGAAATATGTTTTGTGCGATATTATTTTACTATATTTGTATGTATTGTGTTGCTTATTTTGTAATGAAATAGATTGATTATTAGTGTACAAATTTTGTCCGATTGTGTTAGACAAAGTATAAATGAATCAATCAAAAAAATCAGAAAAATAAGTAGGTGTGAAAAAAAAATGTAAAGTCAAAATTAGTGAGTGTGTCGCGCATCAATGTGCGCTGATATATAGTGTAAAGATATAATGTGAAAATATAAAGTGTAAGTGCCTGACTGCACAAACATAATAATGTATAATGATAACATTATAATAATAATAGTAATTATTGGGCATTTTGCATAGCAAGCTGATCGCAAATAAAGTGCATATGGACCGCAGAGGCATAGGTGTTAAATAGTAGCATCACATGAATGTGATGTAATTGTATGATCAGCCAACCGATGCGAAAGTTCATA
Source organism: Rana muscosa (assembly GCA_029206835.1). Lineage (NCBI taxonomy): Eukaryota > Metazoa > Chordata > Amphibia > Anura > Ranidae > Rana > Rana muscosa. The sequence goes on along the minus strand of CM055121.1, from coordinate 32,322,916 downwards.
TGAGCTACCATGAATGACCATGGAATAATTGTATGGTACAAGTGCTATTAAGCAAAAGAATGCACAAATAAAAAAAAAATTTTTTTTTATAAAGATAAAGGAATGTGCAGATCAGATAGGGACATAAGGTATGGATAGAGATATACACAATTGCAATCCCCTTAATGCTGAAAAATTACTGAGATACGATCAGTAAAATGGTGCAAGCATATGTATATTTAGAAGGTCAAAATTCAAAATTCAAATACACATATGTATGTTCGCATGTGTCTTGGGTACTAACAGTGGGAGATTATAGTTGGATTGAATAAGAACATAAAAAATGCGTCTTAGAATTGTCTTAAAATAATAATATGCATATTTCTTGTATGTTGGTGTAGATATACATGTCATATATGCAATTTAAGAACATTAGATTATGCAAAAAAAAATAAAAAAATTTATTAGTTCAGTATCCAACGGAACCAGTATCTAAAATGATGACCCATGAAGATATGATTTTGTCTATATCGGTATTGATATAAGGCGATCTGATTTGATGTAGAATGCAGTAATTGCAAAAATGTGTGACCAAATGTGTTGAATTCATATATGTTCACCCATCATAAATAAAGTGTGTATAGATGCCAAAAACAGTGTGAGGCACTAAAGCAATCTATTGTAAAAATGAGGGTTTATAATAGCGGAATATATGATCTGCACTAGATTGCCTATTGAAACCGATAAAGATGGAAGGATGTGTGTATGTGTGTGGGGACAGCGGACGTAAATTTAGATGTCCAGGTCTGAGAGGTAGAGTCAAACAAAATATGGACTATACTTCGCTATTTCAACCCACAAAACACATCTGTATACAAAACTTTTACCAGAATTGACATGACACCATAAAACATTAAAAGAAAACAAAGCGAAACTAATCGTGATAATACCCAATTACACTGAATATTGAAAAGTAAAGGTGATATTTTGGTATAATGAAACCATCTGAACAAGTGTTCGTGTAATCTTCATGATTCTGGTATAGGGCAAAGGGCCGTGTACTGTATGAAGAAGAAGAGGAACACATGAAATATATAGATGGTTATATGGCAGAACCAGCAACGAAAATATAGAGATGAAGCTAAAATGCGTGAGTGTATGCTGTATATAGGCTGAACAGGCAGTACAGCAAATTGGCAAATAGATTTGCAATCAGCATGGCATATATAGGCATCATGACTATAATGGACAAGATGTTTGCTGACGAGTAGGGATGAGCCGAACACCCCCGGGTTCGGTTCGCACCAGAACCTTCGAACGGACCGAAAGTTCGCGCGAATTTTCGAACCCTATTCGTTATAATGGACGCGAACGTTCGAAATCAAAATTGCTAATTACAACGGCCAATATGCATGTTAATGTTATAAAACAGGTTTGGGGACCCGGGTCCTGCCCCAGGGGACATATATCAATGCAAAAAGAAATTTTAAAAACTAAAGTTTTTTCGGGAGCAGTCATTTTAATGATGCATAAAGTGAAAAAAAAAAAAGTGAAATTTTCCTTTAAATACGGTACCTGGGGGGTGTCTAAAGTATGCCTGTGAAGTGGCATGTGTTTCCCGTGTTTAGAACTGTCCTTGCACAAAATGACATTTGTAAAGGAAAAAAAGAAGCCATTTAAAACCACTTGCGGCTTTAATGTCATGTCTTGTCCTGGCCGCCATATGGCTGAAAATCCTTGAGAAAAATGGCATGGCTACCCCATCACCCCCCCCCCCCACCCCAGCCCCTTTGGGTCTTGTATGGATACTAAGGGGGACCCCGCACCCAAAATAAAACCCTATACCTACAACCCTATATACTCTGAACAGCAGTATATAGGTGGTGCAAACAAGACATGGACTGTAGGTTTGTTCTTAAGTAGAATCTGAACAGGTACATTATGAAGTGTAGATACATCCCAAAAAAATCAATTTTTAAGCTTTTTGGAGAACATAGGGAGGGGTTATCACCCCTGTAACATTTGCTGTCTTTGCACATCTGTTCAGAACATGTCACCTCACTTTCCGTCCCAATGACAAATGTTTTTGGAAAAGTGGGGTTTTAATTGAAACAAGGATTGGTGATAAAGCATCAGTAGAGAGGAGATACCTTTTTCCCAAATTAAATCTAACAGGATAGAATTTTCCTTCCTAGGGGTAGATTTCCTCTCACTTCCTGTTTTCTCTTGCCGTTTGCAAGTAGGAGTCGTTTGTAAGTTGGATGTTTGAAAGTAGGGGCCTGCCGTATATACTCTGCAGAAATTTGCCCTATTAGATATTGGTGTAGCCACAAGACTGGTGGGCACAGGAATGGGCCCTGCTGTGAGTTAATAGATCAAGATTTGTACTTGCATGCACCTGTTGAACCGGGCAGAAAAATTGGGCCTTTGGTGGTGGTGGTGGTGGTGGTGGACGGTGTTGCCACAAGACTGTAAGCCCTCACAGTTACTCTTGGTGGGTGCAGGAATGGGCCCTGCTGTGAGTTATTAGATCAAGATTTGTAATTGCATGCACCTGTTAAACAGGGCAGAAAAATTGGGCCTTTGGTGGTGGTGGTGGTGGTGGACGGTGTTGCCACAAGACTGTAGGCCCTCATAGTTACTCTTGGTGGGCGCAGGAATGGGCCCTGCTGTGAACTATTAGATCAAGATTTGTAATTACACGCCCCTGTTAAACAGGGGCTGAAAAATTGTGCCTTAGGCATTGGTGCTGGTGCCACAACACTGCAACCCCTCACAGATACTGTACTTGGAGCACAGCAGTCACACCTGTTGCGAAGCATCTTTTTAAAAAATTGTAATTACACGCCCCTGTTATACAGGGGCTGAAAAATTGTGCCTTAGGCACTGGTGCTGGTGCCACAACACTGCAACCCCTCACAGATACTGTACTCTGAGCACAGCAATGAGACCTGTTGCAAAGCATTGCCTAAAAATTGTAATTACACGCCCCAACAGGGGCTGAAAAATTGTGCCTTAGGCACTGGTGCTGGTGCCACAACACTGCAACCCCTCACAGATACTGTACTCTGAGCACAGCAGTCACACCTGTTGCGAAGCATCTTTTTAAAAAATTGTAATTACACGCCCCTGTTACACAGGGGCTGAAAAATTGTGCCTTAGGCACTGGTGCTGGTGCCACAACACTGCAACCCCTCACAGATACTGTACTCTGAGCACAGCAATGAGACCTGTTGCAAAGCATTGCCTAAAAATTGTAATTACACGCCCCAACAGGGGCTGAAAAATTGTGCCTTAGGCACTGGTGCTGGTGCCACAACACTGCAACCCCTCACAGATACTGTACTCTGAGCACAGCAGTCACACCTGTTGCGAAGCATCTTTTTAAAAAATTGTAATTACACGCCCCTGTTATACAGGGGCTGAAAAATTGTGCCTTAGGCACTGGTGCTGGTGCCACAACACTGCAACCCCTCACAGATACTGTACTCTGAGCACAGCAATGAGACCTGTTGCAAAGCATTGCCTAAAAATTGTAATTACACGCCCCAACAGGGGCTGAAAAATTGTGCCTTAGGCACTGGTGCTGGTGCCACAACACTGCAACCCCTCACAGATACTGTACTCTGAGCACAGCAGTCACACCTGTTGCGAAGCATCTTTTTAAAAAATTTTAATTACACGCCCCTGTTATATAGGGGCTGAAAAATTGTGCCTTAGGCACTGGTGTGGTGGCATGGATCATTGAGGAGGAGGAAGAGGATAGTCAGTGAACATAACAGGACAGTCACTCAGCATCAGCATAGGCAGTCTTGAAGGGATGTGACATTATAAATTATTCCGTTATATCCGCTTCAGGTGTCTGGTAGCTGGTGGTGATCCAAGACTGATTCATTTTTATGAAGGTCAGTCGATCAACCGAGTCGGTGGACAGGCGCACCCTATGATCGGTGACAAATCCTCCAGCAGCACTGAATGTGCGTTCGGAAAGAACGCTGGATGCAGGACAGGCCAGTAGCTCAATTGCATACTGTGCAAGCTCTGGCCAGTGATCCATCCTCAGGACCCAGTAAGCCAGAGGATTTTCGGTGGGAAAGGTGTCCAAGTCTGACCTTGCCCCTAGGTATTCCTGCACCATGTATATCAGACGCTGGCGATGGTTGCTGGAACCGATCATACCTTGGGGCTGCGGACTAAAAAATTGTCTGAACGCATCGGTCAGACGTCCACCTTCCCCACCGCTCCTTCTGCTACTGACCGAAGCCTCAGCAACTCGTCGTCCAGGACCAGGAGTTTGTAACCTCCCAGTTTCTGGGAACGCGTTGCACAGACCTTTCTGCAAGGCCTCCCTGAGATGTCTCATCCTCTGCTCCCTCTGCGACGGCAAGATAAGGTCCGCAACCTTACCCTTGTACCGTGGATCAAGGAGAGTGGCCAGCCAGTAATGGTCACTCTCCTTGATCCGAAGAACACGAGGATCCTTCCGCAGGCTTTGCAGGATCAGGGAGGCCATGCAGCGTAGGTTAGCTGAGGCATTCGGTCCGGAGTCTTCTGGGTCACTGAGGATGACATGATCGCCAGCCACCTCCTCCCAGCCACGTACAAGTCCACTGGTTTGTTGGGACTGTACATCATCCCTAAAAGACTGCTGCTGCTGATGCTGAGTGCCAGGCTCCACCTCCATGCTCACACAATCCTCCTCCTCCTCCTCCTCCTCCTCTTCCTGTGTGATGGGTGGGACAGAAGGAACATTGTCTGGATAAAGGGGGCCTTGAGAGACAAGGAAGTCCTCCTCTTCCTGCCTCTGTTCTGCCTCAAGTGCCCTGTCCATTATCCCACGCAGCGTATGCTCCAACAGGTGGACAAGAGGTACAGTGTCACTGATGCATGCACTGTCACTGCTCACCATCCTCGTGGCCTCCTCAAATGGTGAGAGGACAGTGCATGCATCCCTGATCATGCTCCACTGGCGTGGGGAAAAAAAGCCAAGCTCCCCTGACCCTGTCCTGGTGCCGTAGTCGCAAAGGTACTCATTGATGGCCCTCTGCTGCGTGTGCAGTCGCTGCAGCATGGCCAACGTTGAGTTCCACCTGGTGGGCATGTCACATATTAGGCGGTTCTTGGGCAGGTTCAGCTCCTTTTGCAGCTCAGTCAGCCGAGCACTGGCATTATAAGATCGGCGGAAATGCACACAGACTTTCCTGGCCTGCCTCAGGACATCCTGTAAGCCTGGGAACCTGCCCAAGAACCGCTGCACCACCAGGTTGAGGACGTGAGCCATACAGGGCACATGGGTGAGCTGCCCCTGTCGCAGGGCGGAGAGGAGGTTGGTGCCATTATCAGAAACGACCATTCCTGGCTTAAGCTGGCGTGGCGTCAACCACCTCTCGGCCTGCCCCTGCAGAGCTGCCAGAACCTCTGGCCCAGTGTGGCTCCTGTCCCCCAAACACACCAGCGCAAGCACGGCATGGCATCTTTTTGCCTGCGTACTCGCGTAGCCCCTTGTACGCCTACGGAGCACCGCTGGTTCCGAGGACAGAGCACTCGAAGAGGACATGGAGGAAGAAGAAGAGGAGGGGGTGGAGGAGAGAGGTGTGTCACAACCAGTAGTAGCATTTTGGAGGCGTGGTGGCGGAACAACCTCCAACACTACTGCACCTTGTCCTGCATCCCTCCCAGCTGCCAATAGAGTGACCCAATGGGCCGTGAAAGAAAGATAACGTCCCTGTCCATGCCTGCTGGACCATGAGTCAGCGGTAATATGCACCTTACCGCTGACCGCCCTGTCCAGCGAGGCATGGACATTGCCTTCCACATGCCAGTAGAGAGACGGAATTGCCTTCCGTGAGAAAAAGTGGCGTTTGGGAACCTGCCACTGAGGAACCGCACATTGAACAAACTCACGGAAGGGGGCCGAGTCTATCAACTGAAAAGGCAGCAGTTGAAGTGCTAGCAATTTAGCCAAGCTAGCATTCAACCGCTGGGCATGTGGATGGCTGGGAGTATACTTCTTTCGACGGTCCAGCAGCTGGGGCAGGGAAATTTGCCTGCTACAATCGGACGTCGGTGTACTGCAAGTACTTGGTTGTGACACACCTAATTCTACACCTTCAGTCCTCTCAGAGCAGCTTTCAGAGAGGACTGAAGATATAGTGGGGATGGAGATCCCAGCTGATGAGGAGCAAGGAGAGGTCCGCTTTGTTCTTTGGTGTGGGTCTTTTATGTGTGCTTGCCAACGAGCGGCATGGCAGGTCGACATATGTCTGCTCATGCTTGTGGTGCCCAAGCGGCTGATGTTTTGGCCACGCGAGATACGCTTGAGACAAATATTGCAAATAGCAGTGGTGCGATCTGATGCACTCGTCTCAAAAAAGGCCCACACCAAAGAACTTTTGTGATAACGTGCAGAGGCAGCGCCCTGCACAGGCGGAGCTCTGCGGTGTGGTACAGTTGCTGTGCTGGCCTCTAGCTGGCCTCCAGGGGGCATCCTGCCTCGTTGGACATGTGACGCTGCATCCTCCTCCTCCTCCTCCTCTCTCCCTTCAGGCACCCACGTGGAGTCAGTGACCTCATCATCCCCTCCCTCTTCACCACTAGAGCAAACCTGGCAGTAAGCTGCAGCTGGTGGAACACTACTGCCAGATTGCTGTCCTTCAGCATCCCCTTTCTCTGCGCGCACACTACTGACTTCCTCAAGCTGGGTATCATCATCCGAGCCTTCGAATCGTTGGGCATCCTCCTGGAGCATGTACCCAACACTGTGCTCAAACAGTTCGGGGGACTCCTCAGGAGGACATGGTGGGTCTAGGGAAGGGGTGGCTGATGATGCCATTGAGTACGCGTTGGCAGCTGCTCTGCCAGTACCCTGAGCCTGGGTGAGAGAGGATGAGGAGGATGAGGAGGGCTTGGTCATCCATTCTACCAAGCCTTCGGCATGATGCGGCTCCACATGTCCAGCTGCCGAAAACAAAGACAAGCGTGTCCCATGGCCACGTGCTGATGACGATGCACGACCACGTCCACGGCCAGCACTGTTGTCTCTAGAAACAGAGCCTGCCTGCCCTGTGTTCTTGCCTCGGCACGCTCTGCCTCTCCTTGGCGGTCTTCCAGCCATTGTAGTCGGTAGTGTATATAGTATAAAAAATAGAACTCCTATGTGTGCTCACAACACACTGTAGGTCCTATGGGTGCTGACACTAACACACTATAGGTACTATGTGTGCTGCTGACAAGAAAATATAGGAGCTCTGTTTGCTGCCACTAACACACTAGAAGTCCTATGGGTGCTGCTGAGAAGAAAATATAGGAGCTCTGTTTGCTGCCACTAACACACTAGAAGTCCTATGGGTGCTGCTGAGAAGAAAATATAGGAGCTCTGTGTGATGCCACTAACACACTAGAATTCCTATGGGTGCTGCTGAGAAGAAAATATAGGAGCTCTGTGTGATGCCACTAACACACTAGAAGTCCTATGGGTGCTGCTGAGAAGAAAATATAGGAGCTCTGTTTGCTGCCACTAACACACTAGAAGTCCTATGGGTGCTGCTGAGAAGAAAATATAGGAGCTCTGTTTGCTGCCACTAACACACTAGAAGTCCTATGGGTGCTGCTGAGAAGAAAATATAGGAGCTCTGTTTGCTGCCACTAACACACTAGAAGTCCTATGGGTGCTGCTGAGAAGAAAATATAGGAGCTCTGTTTGCTGCCACTAACACACTAGAAGTCCTATGGGTGCTGCTGAGAAGAAAATATAGGAGCTCTGTTTGCTGCCACTAACACACTAGAAGTCCTATGGGTGCTGCTGAGAAGAAAATATAGGAGCTCTGTTTGCTGCCACTAACACACTAGAAGTCCTATGGGTGCTGCTGAGAAGAAAATATAGGAGCTCTGTTTGCTGCCACTAACACACTAGAAGTCCTATGGGTGCTGCTGAGAAGAAAATATAGGAGCTCTGTTTGCTGCCACTAACACACTAGAAGTCCTATGGGTGCTGCTGAGAAGAAAATATAGGAGCTCTGTGTGATGCCACTAACACACTAGAAGTCCTATGGGTGCTGCTGAGAAGAAAATATAGGAGCTCTGTTTGCTGCCACTAACACACTAGAAGTCCTATGGGTGCTGCTGAGAAGAAAATATAGGAGCTCTGTGTGATGCCACTAACACACTAGAAGTCCTATGGGTGCTGCTGAGAAGAAAATATAGGAGCTCTGTTTGCTGCCACTAACACACTAGAAGTCCTATGGGTGCTGCTGAGAAGAAAATATAGGAGCTCTGTTTGCTGCCACTAACACACTAGAAGTCCTATGGGTGCTGCTGAGAAGAAAATATAGGAGCTCTGTTTGCTGCCACTAACACACTAGAAGTCCTATGGGTGCTGCTGAGAAGAAAATATAGGAGCTCTGTGTGATGCCACTAACACACTAGAAGTCCTATGGGTGCTGCTGAGAAGAAAATATAGGAGCTCTGTTTGCTGCCACTAACACACTAGAAGTCCTATGGGTGCTGCTGAGAAGAAAATATAGGAGCTCTGTTTGCTGCCACTAACACACTAGAAGTCCTATGGGTGCTGCTGAGAAGAAAATATAGGAGCTCTGTGTGATGCCACTAACACACTAGAAGTCCTATGGGTGCTGCTGAGAAGAAAATATAGGAGCTCTGTTTGCTGCCACTAACACACTAGAAGTCCTATGGGTGCTGCTGAGAAGAAAATATAGGAGCTCTGTTTGCTGCCACTAACACACTAGAAGTCCTATGGGTGCTGCTGAGAAGAAAATATAGGAGCTCTGTTTGCTGCCACTAACACACTAGAAGTCCTATGGGTGCTGCTGAGAAGAAAATATAGGAGCTCTGTTTGCTGCCACTAACACACTAGAAGTCCTATGGGTGCTGCTGAGAAGAAAATATAGAAGCTCTGTTTGCTGCCACTAACACACTAGAAGTCCTATGGGTGCTGCTGAGAAGAAAATATAGGAGCTCTGTTTGCTGCCACTAACACACTAGAAGTCCTATGGGTGCTGCTGAGAAGAAAATATAGGAGCTCTGTTTGCTGCCACTAACACACTAGAAGTCCTATGGGTGCTGCTGAGAAGAAAATATAGGAGCTCTGTTTGCTGCCACTAACACACTAGAAGTCCTATGGGTGCTGCTGAGAAGAAAATATAGGAGCTCTGTTTGCTGCCACTAACACACTAGAAGTCCTATGGGTGCTGCTGAGAAGAAAATATAGGAGCTCTGTTTGCTGCCACTAACACACTAGAAGTCCTATGGGTGCTGCTGAGAAGAAAATATAGGAGCTCTGTTTGCTGCCACTAACACACTAGAAGTCCTATGGGTGCTGCTGAGAAGAAAATATAGGAGCTCTGTTTGCTGCCACTAACACACTAGAAGTCCTATGGGTGCTGCTGAGAAGAAAATATAGGAGCTCTGTTTGCTGCCACTAACACACTAGAAGTCCTATGGGTGCTGCTGAGAAGAAAATATAGGAGCTCTGTGTGATGCCACTAACACACTAGAAGTCCTATGGGTGCTGCTGAGAAGAAAATATAGGAGCTCTGTTTGCTGCCACTAACACACTAGAAGTCCTATGGGTGCTGCTGAGAAGAAAATATAGGAGCTCTGTGTGATGCCACTAACACACTAGAAGTCCTATGGGTGCTGCTGAGAAGAAAATATAGGAGCTCTGTTTGCTGCCACTAACACACTAGAAGTCCTATGGGTGCTGCTGAGAAGAAAATATAGGAGCTCTGTTTGCTGCCACTAACACACTAGAAGTCCTAGGGTGCTGCTGAGAAGAAAATATAGGAGCTCTGTGTGATGCCACTAACACACTAGAATTCCTATGGGTGCTGCTGAGAAGAAAATATAGGAGCTCTGTTTGCTGCCACTAACACACTAGAAGTCCTATGGGTGCTGCTGAGAAGAAAATATAGGAGCTCTGTTTGCTGCCACTAACACACTAGAAGTCCTATGGGTGCTGCTGAGAAGAAAATATAGGAGCTCTGTTTGCTGCCACTAACACACTAGAAGTCCTATGGGTGCTGCTGAGAAGAAAATATAGGAGCTCTGTTTGCTGCCACTAACACACTAGAAGTCCTATGGGTGCTGCTGAGAAGAAAATATAGGAGCTCTGTTTGCTGCCACTAACACACTAGAAGTCCTATGGGTGCTGCTGAGAAGAAAATATAGGAGCTCTGTTTGCTGCCACTAACACACTAGAAGTCCTATGGGTGCTGCTGAGAAGAAAATATAGGAGCTCTGTTTGCTGCCACTAACACACTAGAAGTCCTATGGGTGCTGCTGAGAAGAAAATATAGGAGCTCTGTTTGCTGCCACTAACACACTAGAAGTCCTATGGGTGCTGCTGAGAAGAAAATATAGGAGCTCTGTTTGCTGCCACTAACACACTAGAAGTCCTATGGGTGCTGCTGAGAAGAAAATATAGGAGCTCTGTTTGCTGCCACTAACACACTAGAAGTCCTATGGGTGCTGCTGAGAAGAAAATATAGGAGCTCTGTTTGCTGCCACTAACACACTAGAAGTCCTATGGGTGCTGTTGGGGTGCAATGCTGTGCTAACAGCACTGCGGTTGGTACTACTGCAATACTGTACTAACAGTAAGCACGCACCAGACTAATCCCCAGCAGCAGCTAATAACACACTAACTGTGCAATCAGCAGCAATGAACGATCAATGACTTAGGTAGCAATGGTTTAGCAAAGAAATAGCCAATGGTTTAGCAAAGAAGAGCAAATCTTTCAGTATCAAGCAAAGACTGAATCAGCAGACTAATCTCTCCTAAAGCCGGAACTCATGTGACCGGGGCCGATGGCGTGGCGGCCTTTTAAATGGTGGGGCGTGTACTAAAGCCCCTGAGCTGTAATTGGCTACAGGCGTCCTGCCTGTAGCCAATTATTGCTCTCCGAGTTTCGGGCGCTGTGATTGGCCAAGCATGCGGGGTCACAGTGCATGCTTGGCCAATCATCAGCCAGCAATGCACTGCGCCGGCCGCGCCGGCCGCAATGCATTGCGGGGCCGCTCGCATCACACGAATGTGATGCGAACGGCCCAAATAGTTCTGGGCTCAACGAGCGAGCGAACGCCCGATGCTCGATTCGAACATGGGTTCGAATCGAGCACCGGGCCCATCCCTACTGACGAGACGTCGCAAAGCATGGGTGACAACATATATACTAACATAAATCTATATATGTTAATGTAAAAGTAGAGTAAAATGAATTAAAAAATAGAATAGAAGGAGGGAAGCCTGAACATAAGCGGAGATGAATGGCGGGAGGAAATGATGACACCTGGAGACATAGAAACGGTTGAAATGGGAATACTAAAAAAGAGAGAGAAATGAAGAGTAAAGAGAAAGTAAAAGAGTATAAAGAATGGTGAACAGCGGGATTCAGTCATAATAATGGGACACGTCCCATTTAAAGTTAAGTCCAGCTGGAATTCTGGTATTAAGCGAAAAAATATGAAACACTTCACGTTTACATAATAACCTAAATTTGTCACCACCCCTGACAGGGCGAATGATTTTTTCTACACCCTGTATGGTGAGGCTAGTCACATCTTTATTGTGTACAGAATTCCAATGGTTGGCTACGTTAGTGTTGTGATTCTTTTCAATATCATGAAGGTGGTCGTACAGCCGATCTCTAAGTCGGCGGATAGTGCGCCCTACATATTGTATATGACAATCCTCACAATTAATTACATATACCAAAAATTTACTGTTACAGTTAATGAAATTATGGATTTCAAAATCCTTGTTGCTGGTGTAGGAATGTACAATGTGGCCGCCTTTGATGTGTTTGCAGTAATTACAGTTCTTGCACCCACACTTGAAGGTGCCCTTAAAGGTGAGCCAGTTGGTACCTGGGGTTTTGCTCTGAAATAAACTAGGTGACAAACGTCCTCCCAGGGTGGGTGCTCTACGGGAAACTGTTTTTATGCCCTTGCTCAAAATATCCTGATAAACGGGGTCATTAAATAAAATAGGTAAATATTTGATGACAGTATGTTTTATTTGGTTATATTCTTGGCTGAACGGGGTAGAAAAAACAGGTATGTTATTATTGAATAGATTGGCTGTGTCCTGGTTTCTTTCATTGGATTTGTGAGATAACAAGGATGATCTGGAAATAGCTTTAACAGCCGTTAATGCTTTGTTGATGGTTTTATCAGGATAACCCCTATGTCTAAATCTCTGTGCCATTAGACTGGCTTCCAGATCATAGTGGGATGGCTCACTGCATATGCGTTTAAGTCGCAGGAACTGGCCATAGGGGACCCCCTTGATGGTGTGGCTGGGATGGGCAGAGTCTGCTCTCAAAAGAGCGTTTCCTGCAGTGATTTTCCTATGTAGACTGGTGGCTACAAAACCATTTGAGTTGTAAAGCTTGACATCAAGGAAATCTATACTTGTAGACTGTATGTTTCCCGTGAACCGCAAATTGAAAAGGTTGTCATTAAAAAATGCAAGCCAAGAGTCTAAGCAAACAGTGTGGTCTGTGGTGATGAATAACAGGTCGTCTATGTAGCGACAAAAGAAAAGTGTATCAGCGCGGCGGGGACTATCACATCCAAAGATGCGGGACCTCTCCCAGAGACCCATGTAAAGGTTTGCCAGGGAGGGCGAAAATTTGGCGCCCATAGAAGCCCCGCATCTCTGGAGGTAATAGTCCCCGTCAAACATAAAAAAATTGTGTGTGAGCAAGTATTCCAAAGATTGTAAAATGAATTCCTGCATGATGAGGGAAAACTTTCCAGACTCTTTCAGAAAGACCGACACAGCTTGAACGCCTAATTGTTGTGGTATGCTGGAGTATAGGCTAGTTACATCGCATGTAACCCACCTGTAGTTGTCTTCCCATTTAAAGTTCTGTAGTTTAATCAAAAGTTGTTTGGTATCTTTTAAATAACCGGGAAGATTGCATACCAAGGGTTGGAGCTGGTTATCCACCCATTCTCCCAAGCGCTCATTCAGAGAGCCGATGCCCGCCACAATGGGTCTCCCCACAAGGGGATTGAGACCTTTGTGAATCTTAGGGAGATGATGAAACACGGGCATAATCGGACTGTCTGGGATGAAGAGGATCTTCTCTGCAGCAGAGAATATTCCCACATCAACAGCCCTGTCTAAAAGTGAAGACAGTATTTTGGAAAAAGTTGCTGTGGGATCGCTTCCAAGTTTCTGATATGTATTTGTATCTGATAATTGGCGCAATGCCTCATTCTTATACATGTCAGAGTCCAGGACTACAATCGTGCCCCCCTTGTCTGCATTTCTAATAACTATGTTGGTATCTAGTTCCAACTTATCAAGGGCGGCACGTTCAGTCATGGACAAGTTGGAAACCATGGATTTCTTACGTCAGTTACGGGCTAAATGGGTAAGATCCCTCTCCACCATTCTTTGAAACAAGTCAAGATCCTTGCCCCTTGACCCCACAGGGTAAAAATCAGACCTAAGTTTGAAAGACACTTTGTTGGGAGCGTCTGTGGGATCAATGTGGCAAGGATCCGACTCTAGTGCAAGATCATGCAGATCTTGTAATGCACATGTATCTGGAAATAAAATAGGGGAAGACAAGGACTCACCCACCTCCCGACTGTCGGATGAAGATCCATCCTCTTCTGTGGGGGGTTTAAAGTAATGTTTTTTTAGAGTTAAACTTCTTGAGAATTTGTTAATGTCCAAAAGTGTACTGAATAAGTCGAAATGTCTGGTTGGACAAAAATTGAGTCCTTTTGATAGGAGCTTGTTCTCATTTTCATTTAGAACTCTACTGGAAATGTTCAATATGTTCCAAGTGGTTACTTTTTCTTCCCCCGTAACGAATAGTGGGTCTTCCTTGGGGTGCTGGTGCCTCTTCCCTCCTCTCCTTGTTTTTTTGTGTTTTTCATTTTGGTGTTTTGATGTAATAACTGAGGGTTTCCAGAGTGTCCTTCGCCGATCTGTTAAGAATTGGACAGTCTATTGCTAGGTTCAGATGATTCAGGTGATGAATCAGATCTTGTGAACGCTAGTGTGTCATCAATTAAGTCATTTTCTGGATCAGAAAAACTGACATGTTTGCCGTGATGTTTCCGGAATCTGCCAGGGGTGAAAGATGACTTTTTCCAGGTATAGACTGTGTTGTTCTCGTAATCGATTCGATCTCTTGTCATTTTGCTCTTTTTGTTGGAAATGACAGCCTTTTCCATCTTATCTATTTTTTTACTGAGTCGTCCATCAAACTGGACGAATTCAGGAAGTGTTTGTAAGGTGGTGAGATCCTTCTGTGTATGCTCGATCTCCATCTGTAGAGCTTCCATTTCTTTCTGCCGTGATGATATAAGTATGTTCATTAATTTCAGGGAGCAGGAACTAAGGGTGTCGGTCCATTCCTTTTTGAAGTCCTCGTTGTACAATTCTGAGGTGGGAAACTTATTTATCCGCAATCCTCGTGGTATACGTAGCAGAGAGACATATTCGGTTAGAAAATGGACATCCCAAAAGGATCTGATCTCTTTGGCTAAAAGTCCTTCCAGTTTTTTAAACATGCTGATTAATGATACCTCATTGTCGTCAGTAGATTGTGAGGTATATGCTGGTGCACCCGATCTTAAAGGATTGTCCGAAAGTGCTGTAAGGGTTCTGCTAAATCCTGATTCAGCTGTAGATGTAGTTGCCGTGATGTTATCCATATAGACACGGGTATCTGAGCGGATGGATAAATCCGTATAAAAGATAGAAGTCCAAATGAAATCTCCGAGCAGGCAAAGCAAGGTGCAAGATCCAAAGACAAAAACAAAAATTGCCGCTCCAGGCAGATAGGATAAGGGAGGTACTTCTCTCAGAGACCTTGGGTGCCGGCAATGCACGTAGCAATTGAGGAAAAAATGAAATAAAAGAGGACAGCCGCACTCCAATCCAACGTGTGTTTAATGAACAGGCACTACAAAAACCAGCTAGAACAGGATAGCTGATGCGTTTCGCACAAAATCAGTGCTTACTCATAGCTAACTTAAACCAAAATGAACCACAGTATATATAACACTCTTAAACAAAACATGTGATCAAAAACAAGTGTGTGTTAAGTGACTCTTAATTGAAAAGACAATTGAAAAAAGCAATTATTTAGAATAGGCAATTAGATAATTATAAAAGAGTGATGGAATCAGTGCAATCAGTAAAGTACTGGAAATTAACAGATGTCATACATATATATATATATATAACTATTGCTATACTTTGTTTGACCCCGTTCAGAATTGAAATGCAACTGATGCATTATAGTGATCACATAGATAAAAAATATTAAATATAAATTAAATAATATAGTGATTTAATGACCAGTGCATAATCATAATCTAATCTAATTGAAAAAGGGGGGGGGGGAAATAGTGCTAATCATGGTGTACAATGTGAAGCAAAAATTAAATATATTGTGAATATTATAAATATGATGACATATGAAAATGACAGTTTATATATGCATAGTGACATTTCTGAAATAATTTTATGTATTGTTTTTTCTTTTATTCTTTTTTCTTGTTTTTTCTATTTTCCTTTTTTCTTTCTCTCGTTTGAGGAAATATGTTTTGTGCGATATTATTTTACTATATTTGTATGTATTGTGTTGCTTATTTTGTAATGAAATAGATTGATTATTAGTGTACAAATTTTGTCCGATTGTGTTAGACAAAGTATAAATGAATCAATCAAA
Organism: Rana muscosa; assembly: GCA_029206835.1. NCBI lineage: Eukaryota > Metazoa > Chordata > Amphibia > Anura > Ranidae > Rana > Rana muscosa. The sequence goes on along the minus strand of CM055121.1, from coordinate 32,307,218 downwards.
AAAATCAGAAAAATAAGTAGGTGTGAAATAAAATGTAAAGTCAAAATTAGTGAGTGTGTCGCGCATCAATGTGCGCTGATATATAGTGTAAAGATATAATGTGAAAATATAAAGTGTAAGTGCCTGACTGCACAAACATAATAATGTATAATGATAACATTATAATAATAATAGTAATTATTGGGCATTTTGCATAGCAAGCTGATCGCAAATAAAGTGCATATGGACCGCAGAGGCATAGGTGTTAAATAGTAGCATCACATGAATGTGATGTAATTGTATGATCAGCCAACCGATGCGAAAGTTCATATGAGCTACCATGAATGACCATGGAATAATTGTATGGTACAAGTGCTATTAAGCAAAAGAATGCACCAATAAAAAAAAAATTTTTTTTATAAAGATAAAGGAATGTGCAGATCAGATAGGGACATAAGGTATGGATAGAGATATACACAATTGCAATCCCCTTAATGCTGAAAAATTACTGAGATACGATCAGTAAAATGGTGCAAGCATATGTATATTTAGAAGGTCAAAATTCAAAATTCAAATACACATATGTATGTTCGCATGTGTCTTGGGTACTAACAGTGGGAGATTATAGTTGGATTGAATAAGAACATAAAAAATGCGTCTTAGAATTGTCTTAAAATAATAATATGCATATTTCTTGTATGTTGGTGTAGATATACATGTCATATATGCAATTTAAGAACATTAGATTATGCAAAAAAAAATAAAAAATTTTATTAGTTCAGTATCCAACGGAACCAGTATCTAAAATGATGACCCATGAAGATATGATTTTGTCTATATCGGTATTGATATAAGGTGATCTGATTTGATGTAGAATGCAGTAATTGCAAAAATGTGTGACCAAATGTGTTGAATTCATATATGTTCACCCATCATAAATAAAGTGTGTATAGATGCCAAAAACAGTGTGAGGCACTAAAGCAATCTATTGTAAAAATGAGGGTTTATAATAGCGGAATATATGATCTGCACTAGATTGCCTATTGAAACCGATAAAGATGGAAGGATGTGTGTATGTGTGTGGGGACAGCGGACGTAAATTTAGATGTCCAGGTCTGAGAGGTAGATTCAAACAAAATATGGACTATACTTCGCTATTTCAACCCACAAAACACATCTGTATACAAAACTTTTACCAGAATTGACATGACACCATAAAACATTAACAGAAAACAAAGCGAAACTAATCGTGATAATACCCAATTACACTGAATATTGAAAAGTAAAGGTGATATTTTGGTATAATGAAACCATCTGAACAAGTGTTCGTGTAATCTTCATGATTCTGGTATAGGGCAAAGGGCCGTGTACTGTATGAAGAAGAAGAGGAACACATGAAATATATAGATGGTTATATGGCAGAACCAGCAACGAAAATATAGAGATGAAGCTAAAATGCGTGAGTGTATGCTGTATATAGGCTGAACAGGCAGTACAGCAAATTGGCAAATAGATTTGCAATCAGCATGGCATATATAGGCATCATGACTATAATGGACAAGATGTTTGCTGACGAGACGTCGCAAAGCATGGGTGACAACATATATACTAACATAAATCTATATATGTTAATGTAAAAGTAGAGTAAAATGAATTAAAAAATAGAATAGAAGGAGGGAAGCCTGAACATAAGCGGAGATGAATGGCGGGAGGAAATGATGACACCTGGAGACATAGAAACGGTTGAAATGAAAAAATTAGATAAGATGGAAAAGGCTGTCATTTCCAACAAAAAGAGCAAAATGACAAGAGATCGAATCGATTACGAGAACAACACAGTCTATACCTGGAAAAAGTCATCTTTCACCCCTGGCAGATTCCGGAAACATCACGGCAAACATGTCAGTTTTTCTGATCCAGAAAATGACTTAATTGATGACACACTAGCGTTCACAAGATCTGATTCATCACCTGAATCATCTGAACCTAGCAATAGACTGTCCAATTCTCAACAGATCGGCGAAGGACACTCTGGAAACCCTCAGTTATTACATCAAAACACCAAAATGAAAAACACAAAAAAACAAGGAGAGGAGGGAAGAGGCACCAGCACCCCAAGGAAGACCCACTATTCGTTACGGGGGAAGAAAAAGTAACCACTTGGAACATATTGAACATTTCCAGTAGAGTTCTAAATGAAGATGAGAACAAGCTCCTATCAAAAGGACTCAATTTTTGTCCAACCAGACATTTCGACTTATTCAGTACACTTTTGGACATTAACAAATTCTCAAGAAGTTTAACTCTAAAAAAACATTACTTTAAACCCCCCACAGAAGAGGATGGATCTTCATCCGACAGTCGGGAGGTGGGTGAGTCCTTGTCTTCCCCTATTTTATTTCCAGATACATGTGCATTACAAGATCTGTATGATCTTGCACTAGAGTCGGATCCTTGCCTCATTTATCCCACAGACGCTCCCAACAAAGTGTCTTTCAAACTTAGGTCTGATTTTTACCCTGTGGGGTCAAGGGGCAAGGATCTTGACTTGTTTCAAAGAATGGTGGAGAGGGATCTTACCCATTTAGCCCGTAACTGCCGTAAGAAATCCATGGTTTCCAACTTGTCCATGACTGAACGTGCCGCCCTTGATAAGTTGGAACTAGATACCAACATAGTTATTAGAAATGCAGACAAGGGGGGCACGATTGTAGTCCTGGACTCTGACATGTATAAGAATGAGGCATTGCGCCAATTATCAGATACAAATACATATCAGAAACTTGGAAGCGATCCCACAGCAGCTTCATCTCTATATTTTCGTTGATGGTTCTGCCATATAACCATCTATATATTTCATGTGTTCCTCTTCTTCTGCATACAGTACACGGCCCTTTGCCCTATACCAGAATCATGAAGATTACACGAACACTTGTTCAGATGGTTTCATTATACCAAAATATCACCTTTACTTTTCAATATTCAGTGTAATTGGGTATTATCACGATTAGTTTCGCTTTGTTTTCTGTTAATGTTTTATGGTGTCATGTCAATTCTGGTAAAAGTTTTGTATACAGATGTGTTTTGTGGGTTGAAATAGCGAAGTATAGTCCATATTTTGTTTGAATCTACCTCTCAGACCTGGACATCTAAATTTACGTCCGCTGTCCCCACACGCATACACACATCCTTCCATCTTTATCGGTTTCAATAGGCAATCTAGTGCAGATCATATATTCCGCTATTATAAACCCTCATTTTTACAATAGATTGCTTTAGTGCCTCACACTGTTTTTGGCATCTATACACACTTTATTTATGATGGGTGAACATATATGAATTCAACACATTTGGTCACACATTTTTGCAATTACTGCATTCTACATCAAATCAGATCACCTTATATCAATACCGATATAGACAAAATCATATCTTCATGGGTCATCATTTTAGATACTGGTTCCGTTGGATACTGAACTAATAAATTTTTTTATTTTTTTTTGCATAATCTAATGTTCTTAAATTGCATATATGACATGTATATCTACACCAACATACAAGAAATATGCATATTATTATTTTAAGACAATTCTAAGACGTATTTTTTATGTTCTTATTCAATCCAACTATAATCTCCCACTGTTAGTACCCAAGACACATGCGAACATACATATGTGTATTTGAATTTTGAATTTTGACCTTCTAAATATACATATGCTTGCACCATTTTACTGATCGTATCTCAGTAATTTTTCAGCATTAAGGGGATTGCAATTGTGTATATCTCTATCCATACCTTATGTCCCTATCTGATCTGCACATTCCTTTATCTTTATAAAAAAAAATTTTTTTTTATTGGTGCATTCTTTTGCTTAATAGCACTTGTACCATACAATTATTCCATGGTCATTCATGGTAGCTCATATGAACTTTCGCATCGGTTGGCTGATCATACAATTACATCACATTCATGTGATGCTACTATTTAACACCTATGCCTCTGCGGTCCATATGCACTTTATTTGCGATCAGCTTGCTATGCAAAATGCCCAATAATTACTATTATTATTATAATGTTATCATTATACATAATTATGTTTGTGCAGTCAGGCACTTACACTTTATATTTTCACATTATATCTTTACACTATATATCAGCGCACATTGATGCGCGACACACTCACTAATTTTGACTTTACATTTTATTTCACACCTACTTATTTTTCTGATTTTTTTGATTGATTCATTTATACTTTGTCTAACACAATCGGACAAAATTTGTACACTAATAATCAATCTATTTCATTACAAAATAAGCAACACAATACATACAAATATAGTAAAATAATATCGCACAAAACATATTTCCTCAAACGAGAGAAAGAAAAAAGGAAAATAGAAAAAACAAGAAAAAAGAATAAAAGAAAAAACAATACATAAAATTATTTCAGAAATGTCACTATGCATATATAAACTGTCATTTTCATATGTCATCATATTTATAATATTCACAATATATTTAATTTTTGCTTCACATTGTACACCATGATTAGCACTATTCCCCCCCCCCTTTTTTCAATTAGATTAGATTATGATTATGCACTGGTCATTAAATCACTATATTATTTAATTTATATTTTATATTTTTTATCTATGTGATCACTATAATGCATCAGTTGCATTTCAATTCTGAACGGGGTCAAACAAAGTATAGCAATAGTTATATATATATATATGTATGACATCTGTTAATTTCCAGTACTTTAATGATTGCACTGATTCCATCACTCTTTTATAATTATCTAATTGCCTATTCTAAATAATTGCTTTTTTCAATTGTCTTTTCAATTAAGAGTCACTTAACACACACTTGTTTTTGATCACATGTTTTGTTTAAGAGTGTTATATATACTGTGGTTCATTTTGGTTTAAGTTAGCTATGAGTAAGCACTGATTTTGTGCGAAACGCGTCAGCTATCCTGTTCTAGCTGGTTTTTGTAGTGCCTGTTCATTAAACACACGTTGGATTGGAGTGCGACTGTCCTCTTTTATTTCATTTTTTCCTGAAGCTACCCCTTATTTCTGGTTTTCCCATCTCCCTGCAGCCATTAGAATGTCTGGAAGGCAAACAAGGAGAGGCAGACAGTCAGGAGCCAATAAAAGAGGGCAAGCAGGCTCTGTGTCTAGAGACAACAGTGCTGGTCGTGGACGCGGTGCATCGTCATCAGCACGTGGCCATGGGACACGCTTGTCCTTCTTTTCGGCAGCTGGACGTGTTGAGCCGCATCATGCCGAAGACTTGGTAGAGTGGATGACCAAGCCCTCCTCATTCTCCTCATCCTCTCTCACCCAGGCTCAGGGTACTGGCAAAGCAGCTGCCAAAGCGTCCTCTTCCCTGGTATCAGTCATCATCAGTCACTCCTTCCCTAGACCCACCATGTCCTCCTGAGGAGTCCCCCGAACTGTTTGAGCACAGTGTTGGGTACATGCTCCAGGAGGATGCCCAGCGTTTCGAAGGGTCTGATGATGATACCCAGCTAGAGAAAGGCAGTAGCGTGAGAGCAGAGAGAGGGAATGCTCAAGAAGGACACCAATCTGGCAGTCATGTTCCAGCAGCTGCAGCATACTGCCAGATTGGCTCCAGTGATGAGGAGGGAGGGGATGATGAGGTCACTGACTCCACATGGGTGCCTAATAGGAGAGAGGAGGAGGAGGAGGATGAGGAGGAGGCACATCTCCAACGAGGCAGGATGCCCTCGGGGGGCCAGCGTAAGGGCAGCACACCGAATGAATCACACCGCAGAGCTCCGCCTGTGTAGGGCGCTGCCTCTGCCCGTTATTCAAAAAGTTATTTGGTGTGGGCCTTTTTTGAGTCGAGTGCATCAGATCGCACAGCTGCTGTTTGCAACATATGTCTCAAGCGTATATCGCGTGGCCAAAACATCAGCCGCTTGGGCACCACATGCTTGACCAGACATATGTTGACCTGCCATTCAGCTCGTTGGCAAGCCTACCTTAAAGACCCACACCAAAGAACAAAGCGGACCTCTCCTTGCACCGCATCAGCTGGGATCTCTAACCCCACTATACCTTCAGTCCTCTCTGAAACCTGCACTGAGAGGAATGAAGGTGTAGAATTAGGTGTGTCACAGCCAAGTACTTGCGGGCACTCTGCTAGCAGTACACCGACGTCCGATTCTATCTGGCAAATTTGCCTGCCCCAGCTGCTGGACCGTCGAAAGAAGTTCACTCCCAGCCATCCACATGCCCAGCGGTTGAATGCTAGCTTGGCTAAATTGCTAGCGCTTCAACTGCTGCCTTTTTAGTTGGTAGACTCGGCCCCCTTCCGTGAGTTTGTGCAATGTGCGGTTCCTCAGTGGCAGGTTCCCAAACGCCACTTTTTCTCACGGAAGGTGATTCCGGCTCTCTACCGGCATGTGGAAGGCAATGTCTTGGCCTCGCTGGACAGGGCGGTCAGCGGTAAGGTGCAAATTACTGCTGACTCATGGTCCAGCAGGCATGGACAGGGACGTTACCTTTCTTTCACGGCCCATTGGGTCACTCTTTTGGCAGCTGGGAAGAATGCAGGACAAGGTGCAGTAGTGTTGGAGGTTGTTGCACCGCCACGCCTCCAAAATGCTACTACTGGTTGTGACACACCTCTCTCCTCCACCCCCTCCTCTTCTTCTTCCTCCATGGCCTCTTCCTGTGCTTTGTCCTCGGAACCAGCGGTGCTCCGTAGGCGTTCAAGGGGCTACGCAAGTACGCAGGCAAAAAGATGCCATGCCGTGCTTGCGCTGGTGTGTTTGGGGGACAGGAGCCACACTGGGGCAGAGGTTCTGTCTGCTCTGCAGGGGCAGGCCGAGAGGTAGTTGACACCACGCCAGCTTAAGGCAGGAATGGTGGTTTGCGACAATGGCACCAACCTCCTCTCCGCCCTCCGACAGGGACAACTGACCCATGTGCCCTGTGTGGCTCATGTCCTTAACCTGGTGGTGCAGCGGTTTTTGGGCAGGTACCCGGGCTTACATGATGTCCTGAGGCAGGCCAGGAAAGTCTGTGTGCATTTCCGCAGATCTTATAATGCCAGTGCTCGCCTGGCTGAGCTGCAAAAGGAGTTGAACCTGCCCAAGAACCGCCTTATATGTGACATGCCCACCAGGTGGAACTCAACCTTGGCCATGCTGCAGCGGCTGCACACGCAGCAGAGGGCCATCAATGAGTACCTGTGCGACTACGGCACCAGGACAGGGTCAGGGGAGCTCTGTTTTTTTTCACCACGCCAGTGGGGCATGATCAGGGATGCATGCACTGTCCTGGCACCATTTGAGGAGGCCACGAGGATGGTGAGCAGTGACAGTGCATGCATCAGTGACACTGTACCTCTTGTCCACCTGTTGGAGCACACGCTGCGTGGAATAATGGACAGGGCACTTGAGGCAGAACAGAGGCAGGAAGAGGAGGACTTCCTTGCCTCTCAAGGCCCCCTTTACCCAGACAGTGTTCCTTCTGTCCCACCCATCGCACAGGAAGAGGAGGAGGAGGAGGAGGATTGTGTCAGCATGGAGGTGGAGCCTGGCACTCAGCAGCATCAACAGCAGCAGTCTTTTAGGGATGATTTACAGTCCCAAGAAACCCGTGGACTTGTACATGGCTGGGAGGATGTGGCTGCGGATCATGTCGTCCTTAGTGACCCAGAGGACTCCGGACCTAATGCCTCAGCTAACCTACGCTGCATGGCCTCCCTGATCCTGCAAAGTCTGCGGAAGGATCCTCGTATTCTTCGGATCAAGGAGAGGGACCATAACTGTCTGGCCACTCTCCTTGATCCACGGTACAAGGCTAAGGTTGTGGACCTTATCTTACTGTCGCAGAGGGAGCAGAGGATGAGACAACTCCAGGAGGCCTTGCAGAAAGGTCTGTGCAACGCTTTCCCAGAGACTGGGAGGTTACAAACTCCTGGTCTGGGACAACGAGTTGCTGAGGCTTCGGTCAGTCAAAGAAGGAGCGGTGGGGAAGGTGGCCGTCTGACCCATGCGTTCAGACAATTCTTTAGTCCGCAGCCCCAAGGTATGTTGGGTTCCAGCAACCATCGCCAGCGTCTGATATACATGGTGCAGGAATACCTAGGGGCAAGGTCAGATTTGGACACCTTTCCCACCGAAAATCCTCTGGCTTACTGGGTCTTAAGGATGGATCACTGGCCAGAGCTTGCACAGTATGCAATTGAGCTACTGGCCTGTCCTGCCTCCAGCGTTCTTTCGGAACGCACATTCAGTGCTGCTGGAGGATTTGTCACGGATCACAGGGTGCGCCTGTCCACCGATTCGGTTGATCGACTGACCTTCATAAAGATGAACCAGTCTTGGATCACCACCAGCTACCAAGCACCTGAAGCTGATATAACAGAATAATTTATTTTCAAATGTCACATCCCTTCAAGACTGATGCTGATGCTGACTGAGTGACTGTCCTGTTATGTTGACTGACTATCCTCCTCCTAAATGATCCGATTCATGATGATATCTTGGAAAAACATTTTTGTTTCTGGGTGCCGCCACCAGTGGCTAAGCCCCAATTTTTCAGCCCCTGTTTAACAGGGGCATGTAATTACAATTTTTGATGCAATGCTTTGCAGCAGGGCTCATTCCTGCACTCCAACTAGAGTATCTGGGAGAGGTTGCAGTGTCGTGGCACCAGCACCAGTGCCTAAGGCCCAATTTTTCTGCCCCTGTTTAACAGGGGCGTGTAATTACAATTTTTGATGCAATACTTTGCAACAGGGCTCATTACTGTGCTCCAAGTACAGTATCTGTGAGGGGTTGCAGTGTTGTGGCACCAGTGGCTAAGGCCCAATTTTTCAGCCCCTGTTCTACAGGGGCATGTAATTAAAATTCTTGATCTAATAATTCACAGCAGGGCCCATTCCTGCGCCCACCAAGAGTAACTGTGAGGGCTTACAGTGTTGTGACAACACCACCACCACCACCACCACCAAAGGCCCAATTTTTCAGCACCTGTTCAACAGGGGCATGCAATTACAATTATTGATCTAATAATTCACAGCAGGGCCCATTCATGCGCCCACCAAGAGTAAATGTGAGAGCTTACAGTGTTGTGACAACACCACCACCACCAACACCACCACCACCAAAGGCCCAGTTTTTCAGCCCCTGTTCAACAGGGGCATGCAATTACAATTATTGATCTAATAATTCACAGCAGGGCCCATTCATGCACCCACCAACAGTAACTGTGAGGGCTTACAGTGTTATGACAACACCACAACCACCACCAAAGGCCCAATTTTTCAGCCCCTGTTCAACAGGGGCATGCAATTACAATTATTGATCTAATAATTCACAGCAGGGCCCATTCATGCGCCCACCAAGAGTAAATGTGAGGGCTTACAGTGTTGTGGCACCAGCACCACCATCAAAGGCCCAATTTTTCCTACCACTGTTCAACAATGGCATGTAATTACAATTCCTGATATAATAGTTGACAGCAGTGCGTTCCAGCGCCCACCAAGAGTAACTGTGAGTGCTTACAGTGTTGTGCCAACACCAACACCTAAGGGGTCAATTTCTGTGGAGTATATACGGCAGGCCCATACTTTCAAACATCCAACTTACAAACGACTCCTACTTGCAAACGGAAGGAGACAACAGGAAGTGAGAGGAAATCAACCCCTAGGAAGGGAAATTCTCTCCTGTAAGAGTTAATATGGGAAAAAGGTGTCTCCTCTCTACTGATGCTTTATCACCAATCCTTGTTTCAATAAAAACCACACTTTTCAAAAACAGTTGTCATTGGGACGGAAAGTGAGGTGAAATTTTCTGAACAGGGGCACAGACAGCAAAACAAATGTTACAGGGGTTATTCCCTATGTTTTCTAAAAAGCTTAAAAATATATTTTTTGGCTGGAGCTACACTTAAACAATGTATGTGTTCAAAATTACAAACAGATTCTACTTAAGAACAAACCTACAGTCTCTGTCTTGTTTACACCGCCTGTATACTGCTGTTCAGTGTATATAGGGCCTTTTTTATTTTGTGTGCGGGGTTCCCCTTAATATCCGTACAAGACCCAAAGGGGCTGGTAATGGGCTGGGGTAGGGGGGAGGGGCTGATGGGGTAGCCATGCCATTTTTCTCAAAGATTTTCATCCATATTACCGGGACCAGACATGACATTAAAGCCGCAAGCAGTTTTAAATGGCTTTTTTTCCTTTAGAAATGTCATTTTGTGCAGGGACAGTTCTAAACACGGGAAACACATGCCACTTCACAGGCATACTTTAGACACCCCCCAGGTACGATATTTAAAGGAATATTTCACTTTTTTTTGTTCACTTTATGCATCATTAAAATGACTGCTGCCGAAAAACGGCCGTTTTTAAAACTTCGTTTTGCATTGATAAATGTCCCCTGGGGCAGAACCCGGGTTCCCAAACCCTTTTTAGGACAATAACATGCATATTAGTCGTTATAATTAGCACTTTAGATTTTGAACGTTTGCATCCATTGTATTTAATAGGGTTCTAACGTTCGTGCGAACTTTCGGTCCATTCGCAGGTTCTGGTGCGAACCGAACCCGGGGGTGTTCGGCTCATCCCTACTTCACATGTGCCTAATGTGACTTTTGGTCTGGACACATGTAAGAAGTGTATTCAGGAGATCTGTTTGGTATGAGAAAGATGACATAGTGTCATATTTATAAAGAGTACTTACCTTCCGTGTAGTAACGGAACAACGTTTCATAAGGGTTGCTAGGTTTTGAATGTTCTAGTGTCATTTAAATGTTGAACTTTGCTTAGGGTTTGCATAGAAATGTATGTCCATATTCACGGTAGCCATAACTGGGCGTGTGAGGAATGTGGGAGGTCCGGATCCCCACACCCTGACCTGCCCTGGGCTCTGCCCCTAATGCAGTTGTAAGTTGAGGGACCTCGTACTGTAGTCCCTCCCAGTTATCCTTACTCCTTTGTGCCCTGTGTTGAATGCTGATGCCAGCTTTTCATTGCCCTGAGATGCATTCAATACCAGGTTACATTACGAATCGCATTATCGCATACTATCAAGTGATTTCATAGTGGGTTTTAAAAACCCGATTCAGATTTGGCTGTTAGTGACCCGACCACAGTAGTATAGGACCTTATAGCAGTGAGTGAGCTTATCCTTCCACGCTCTCTTCTGTCTGGGGTGCCCCTGTCTGCAAAAGTATTTTCGCTGTCATTGATTTATTAGATTTAGCATGAACTGAAGCCATACAGCTCATTTCGCCCCTAGTCATGCTAAGACCCTACATGCTTTTTTGGGACTGATCTCTTACTGATGAGCCTGGATGCTTGCGGCTTCCCTTCTTATGACCTGCTATGTGCCCCTTTGCGCTGTCCGTAGAAGCGCTCGCTGACTTTTTATCTTTTGAGAACAGGCGATCAGTGCTGCTCCTACACTTGGACTCCCTGATATTGGAATGCCCTTTTGCCTGTTCATATCTGAGACGCAGGGCCCCGCCTTATGGGTGTTGACACGAACTCATGGACTCTGTAACCACGCTATTGGTTGCTATTTAGCCTGCCTGGACCCTGTTGCTAGAGGTGGCCCATCCTGTCTGCCCAAGCCCTGCTGGACTAAACTTCTGACTTTGTCCTGGCCCATCCCCTTCTGCTGCTTTCCCCTCATGACCTTTCTGTATCAGGTGCAACACAAGTATTTGTCCGATGGTTGCGATGGAGTTTCCTCATGCCTGACGGTGTGACTCTACTTCGATGCCAGTGTCTCTACCCTGCTACTCTCCTTCCTCTTGTCCAAGGGGGGTATCATGACATGTCTCTGAACAAACAGGAAGAAGAGAACGCAGACCTAACTGCTCCTACCTGAGGTGAAGTTGAACATGATTGCTTTGAACTTATGCTGGATGCCCCGATCCCAATGCCTCAACTCACCTTGTAGCATTACAGGTGGATGATCTTTGGACTGTAGGAACCTGCCCATGTCTCCCCAGAGCTTTATACCCAGCTGTGGTGCAATGGGCCCATGGAGCAACCCATCTATCAAAGACTTTTGATGAACTCACTTATAAACAAACATTATGTAGCTCCAGGAATAACTACTTTGACTAATCAGTACTGCAAGTCCTGCCACGCTTGCCTAGCATGCAACCCCAGAAGGCTCAGGGTGGCTCGAGGCTTATCCTGTCACAGATCAGACGGCGAAAACCACGGCTAAGAAATTGCTTTTGGAGCCAGTTTGCAGATATGGGGTACCTGGGGTGATAGAGAGTGATCAGGGTCCTGTGTTCACTGCTATAGTCACAAAATAAATATGGTTGGCCCTAGGTAACACATTAGCGTTTCATGCATCTTATCACCCTGTTAGGTTGTTACAGTCTGATACTTTGATGGATTATGTGACCGCTCTTGTAAAATAATTAACTAACATCCATGTACGAGAATTTTCTTGCATTACAGATCCTGATCTAGGTACTGGTACTTACAGTATACTTCCTGGTGATTGGGTGATGATTAAGAAGTTTCTCTGAAAGCATTCTTTGGAGCCAAGATATGCAACAAGGCTCCAGTTCCTGAGGACCGTGCACCACTCGCACCAGAATGAAACTATATATCTTTTTTCTTATAGCAACTGTGCACACACAGGAGGTGGCTATTAAACAAATAGATGGTATAATACAATTTTGGTATAATTCATTAGACACACATGTAGCTACCTTCATATTTGATCTCTGTGCTATAATCTTTCCCCCTCCAGTTAACTGGCAGTGTAACATTTTCCGGACGCAGATCAACACCAGAAATATATATATATATATATATATGTGATACACCAGACTGTGACCACTGGGAATCTGTGGGTTGGAATACAGGGGATGACTGGGGATATAGGCCACAGAATGCCCTGAACAGGAAAGACAAATATGGAGAGTCATTACTCAGCAGACTGACCTTAATAAAAAAAAAGTATATGGTCAAGCTATGATAGGGAACTGGGCATGAAACTCACCCTGACCATAAAAAATCCCAGTCCTACGGATGCAGGCACATATGTTATGGGAGTGCGATATGATGGGGAGAATAGGGGAACAAGTGGACAGTTCCAAGTTAAAGACATGTATAATTCATCTGAATGGGAGGCCCTTCAACCAACAAGTGATCCCCTTAAACCACATGTACAGATGCGCACCCTAGAAGATATGGTGGCCATAGCAGATCCCACATTTGAAGACACGATGGCTGCAGAGACTGGTTTCTCGGATGTCAACCTGTGGCTTGAATGGATGAGGTATAGTGTAGGGAACATAACAGGTCCAACTGTTGTGTGTAGTGGAGCTAGACCCCATTTGGGAAAAGTGCCATTAAACATACCTCCCACTCAAGAGGAGTGCTTTCTGAGCCTGTTTACCAATACTTCCACTGATTCCTCCCAGTGTGAAACATGGAAAAGAGAATATCCTATAATAACTAGGACATCCAAGCCCGGGGAGGGTATTACTATATATCCCGGTAATTACACATGTTATGGGAACTACCAGGGAATAGGGAAGTCCTTGGGGAACTTCTCTATGGGATACTGTGCTTCCTACAGTAGTGTATCCATGGACCTAGTACAGAGTCAGACTCAGTCTTTGGGAGACGTGTATTGGATTTGTGGGGACATGACGATTAGGACTAGATTACCAGACAGGTGGACAGGAGAAAGTGCACTTGCTAAAGTCATAATGCCCCTGCACATCTTCTCAGGAGATGACTTGGTAGTAAGAAGGGAGCACTCATCTGAATCCAGCATGAAGCGTAGAGGTGCTCCAGCTTGTAGTTTTGACCCTCATGTATATATAGATGCCATAGGAGTCCCAAGGGGGGTCCCAGATGAATTTAAAGCAAGAGACCAAGTAGCTGCAGGTTTTGAGTCCCTGATTCCCATAATCACTGTTAATAAGAATGTAGATTGGATTAATTATATTTACTATAACCAACAGAGGTTCGTTAACTATACCAGGGATGCACTCCAAGGATAAGCTGAACAACTAGAGGCCACTTCACAAATGACTTTCCAAAATCGTATGGCCTTAGCCATGATCTTAGCTGAAAAGGGAGGTGTGTGTAAAATGTTGCCTGGGACAAGTACATGTTGTACGTACATTCCGGACAATACAGGCCCCAATGGTAAGGTAACCTTGCCCATTAAGAAATTAGAGGATCTCTCAAAAAAGTTAAAAAGAAATTCAGGACTGACCGATCCCTGGGATCAGTATTTTGGGTGGATGAATGGGTTGCAACGCATTTGTACTCAAATAGGTATAGCAATTTTGATACCGCTTACATTAGCCACAATAATGGTTTGCTGTATTCTGCCCTGTATGAAAAAGCTGTTAGGAAAGGCAGCTGAAGTGGTGACTCCTACTTTTTTGAATCTAGGTGAGATTAGAGATCCAATAAAGGAGGATGAAGGACCGTATGCTCCATTGCAGTCCTTACCTGTAACTAATACATACAACATTCTCAAATAATAAGGGAAAGAATAGTACTTGACTGTTCTCCTGACCGTTTAGTCGAGTAAAGACACTGGGCAAGCCATGTTCGACCTCTATGCGAAATGTAAAAAAGGTCCTGATGTCAGGAGGGCCAGGTAAGGTTATATAATATAGGGACAGTGTTGATAAAATAGTCATTTTAAGGGGGGACTGTGATGGAGTATATAAAATGAATATTTTATATACGATTTATCTCTATCTATTATCCACTTAAATATAGTTTGAGAAGCTTAGCAGGGGTTAAATGTTTCTTTCCTTAATTCTCTGCTGCTGACATAGTCTATTTTCACCCATCTCAGGAACTCAGGGGTAAATGTCCTTTTACGAAAACCATCTGTTAGGAACGGAAATACATGTTGAGATATTTCTGTACAAAAAGGAGCTTATTGATTTTCATATAGGGAACTAGAAAGCTAATATATGCTAAATAAGGATATAGTTTAGAAGTAGTTTCATGTGTGTGTCCTAGTATTCATGAAACAATAAGACAAAAAGTGATTTCCTTGATTAAAAAATATAGCAGAGATATTCAGCTCAGAGTGAAGAAAAAAGAACAGATGTCCTGTGTAGTCCTTCAGCTCCCCCTCCCCCCTCCGAGCAAGACTAAACATGGAGCTAAGACAAGAATATTCTGGGGACACTCTGGCACGAGGAAGAAACTGACGTCACAAGAATAAGCTCCATATATGAACAAGAACTCATTATATGTACATGCTTGTGATGACGTTACCTGTGTAAAATTTGTCTTTAAAAAGAGCTGAAACCCAGAATGGGGTGCTGGAAGTGATAAAGAATTTATGCTGATCACAGAGTAGCGTCTTTTCTTTCAAAGCTAGCAAATAGGCCTATTCACTTCAAGCATACATTTGGAACAGCGGCAGAACAAGAAATTACATTATGTAATACATACATACATATATATATATATATATACACACATACATACATACATACATACATACATACTGTGGTAGTGTGGTACCCCACCAGTGTATGAATACAGGATTCTCAACCAGGCAGGTTGAGGGGCTCCAGGGTATTTGCTTGTTTGGGAGGAAACTGGCTTTTCAGTTTCCTCATGATTTACTAAAATCCACTTTGGGACCCGGAGCTTGAGGATTTCTTAGAGATCCGGGTGGGATGAAATCCCCAGTCCTGGATCCGGGTTTTGAGACTCAACTGCACACTGATTGTTCAGGTGTGTGTGGGCCTGATAGTAGAATCAGGACCAGCATTCTGGGCCCCACCCTCCCGACGAGTGCAGGTGTGCACTGGGGAAGCCAGAGAGTGCAAGTGTGCACTGGAGAAGTCAGAGAGTGCTTGTGTGCACAGTGGAAGCCAGAGACACAGGTCTGAGGGTCAGAGCAGCAAGGGGCTGCTATCCAAATGGATGGTGTTGCAGATGGAATAGTCTATAGGAGACAGACAAGAGCCTGAAGTGGAAGGCCTGAGCAGCACTGCTGTATGTATAAGCCAGGAGGCTGAATGTCATTTTGTTGTTGAAAAGGAGTACTGAAACCCCTGCGAGGGAAACCTTTTGATTTTGTTTTGAACTTCTTTTAATAAAAATGGGCAAACAACCCTTAAAAAGAAGAACCAGCGAGTGGCGGTGTCCTTCAAGTTCTACATTTGATGCTAGTCCTTCACAAGTGGTGGAGAATTTTGGCACAATCTGAGATCCCTACAATCAAGTAAGTTCATCTGTTATATGAACTGTGTTTTTGGTGCATGAGACTGCATAATCTGTGTGTGTGCAGGTGAGGAGAACCTGCAAGCGAAAGGTAACTAGCCTTGAAGAGACAGTGCTCCAATTTGTTGCAGGTGGTGTACCTGTGAACAAAAAGTCAATTTTTTTTTCTCTGCAGTGAACTGCTGCTAGCTGTGTGTGGCAGCCAGGCAAACTGCATTGCGCAGAAGTTTATTTGATGGACTGTTGCATGCAGGTTGTGTACCTGTGAAAGGAGAAACAAACAGATTTTTTTTTTCCTTTTCTCCGCCAAGAACTGTTACAAGTTGCTGTGTGCAAGACCGCAAGGATGGGGCGATCAAAACGCCTAAAAGAAGCAAGGATGGCTGAGATGATAGATAGAGCTCTGTGGCTGGAGGGGTTGTTACCGCCTGATCGAACCCCATACATGCCTAAACAGAGTTTTCCAAGGGAAAAGAGGGCTGCTGTTGTCCCTAGCAACCCTGGTGCAATGAATGCACAGATGACTGCTAGTGTGGAGAGTCCACCAGCGTTTGAATCTGCAGTGGATTGGTGCAAGCGACACCTGGCAGGATTGGACCAAGCTAAAGTGGAAGGCAAGCCAACCTTCCATACAAAAAGAGAGCTGCCGAATGTCCATGCCTGGGAGAGGGGTGTTGTTGTCCCTGGCAACACTGCTGTAGTTAAACCAGCAGCTGTTGTGAAAAGTGTGAAAGTGACACAGCTTGAGACAGGGTCCAGCAGATGCAGGGAGGGAAACCCTGACAAGACATGGAACCAAGTGCGCTGTTTGCGGTGTAGCGAGTGGGGGCATGCAGTCTCCAAGTGCCTTTTGTCCCTGGCTCCAGTGCAAAGCTACCTAGCAAAACAAAGGTCTGAGAAGCCTGTGTTATATGCCAGAAGAGAGGCTGATCAAAGGCCAGGACAGAGAGTGGTTGCCCATAGCAACACAGAGGAGGCCAGTCAGGCTGTCTGTGGACCAAGGGGTGTGCCTCCCATGGGTCGTGACAAGTGGCTTCCGGAGGAGCCAATACAGCATGTTGGAGAGAGCCAGCAAAGCTCTGCTGGGAGACTACGATCTCCCATGGCAACGAGAGTGGAAGTTATGCCTGGAAGGAATCATCAGGAGAGAAACGCACTAGGGAAAAGTCATCCAGTACCATGCCTGGAATGTGGCCAGCTGGGGCACGAAATATTGTCTTGCCCTATATTCTGGGGTGCACCTAGAGGTAATGTTGCTAAACAGAACTCTTTACCTGTGGGCCAAGATCCCTTTGCAAATATGTTTGCAATCACCCCTGGCAACAAGGAGGAGTTTTCTGTGGTGTCTGCAGGGGGTGCTAAACAGTGGGAGATGCCTGCTGTGATTTCATCCCATGGCCACCAGGGGGAGTTGGCCAGTAAATGTGTGGCTGAGGACTGGTTCTTAAGACAACGTACTCAAATGAAGATGGAGACCCCAACTACTGTGGTGGGTAAGACTATCTTTAATGAAATGATGCCTGGAACTGCTGATTTCAGGTATAAAAGAACTGGCTACGAGACTGTCCATGATGATGTGAGAGTGACCCCAGTTAGTGGGGCCACAGAATGTGCGCTTGAGAATGACTTTTTCATACCCAGTGGGAATGCAGGGGTTAAAGTCCAAACAGAACCTGTGTTGATGACTAAAAGTGTTGTGTCTAATGTCTGCCAGCCTCAAGTTGGCAGTGGGCTAGGACAGCCTGCAAAAACTAAAAATGCTATAAGTATTACTGTTAATGAAAAGTTTGCTGCTGTTGGGAAAACCCCAGGTTCTTCCAGAGCAAAAGCTGTTGTCACAAATGGGTCATTGCCTGTAGCAATTGGTGGTAAGACAGCACAGTTGTCCCCAGAAATCTCCAGGGAACTTCATGTATTGGAGTCGGAGGTTGCCATGGACAACTGCGATGTCACTCTGGTGGGACAGAGTGGAACTGTACCGTGTAATGGTAATGTGTTAGTGCAAGCTGCTAGTACTAAAAATGTGCCGCTAAATGGTGGGTTAAATGCAAAGGTGTGTGAGGCTTATGAAGCGCCGCCCGAGCAAGGTGGTGGTTGTGGTGTATTGCAACCTGCGGTGCTAAAACATGTGTTACCGAAGTCTGCCATGATTCGTAATTTGGGTGATGAATCTGAAACTAAACCCATCTGTTCTAATGTGTCTCCTTGGGCAGATGGATCAGGGCTAAGGAACGCCAGTGAATGGAGCACAGCTACAACGGATTGGGATAGTTGGGGTAAAAATCTAATGTCCCTGATAGATGAGGCTTTCATGCACAAAAATAAGGTGGACAAAGTTTCTGCTGTGCCAGCAGGAGGGACGGCAGAACAGCTTATACCTGAGGGCGCGGTGGCTGCTGTAGGGGTTAACCCTCGTGAGAAATATGGACCATATAAGGGCGAGCACACAGCAGACACTTTGTCAGTAACCTACAAAAATTATGCTGACATGGCGTGTCAAAGTGACGTTGTCACTGGTAATGTGAAGCAGTTCATTGGTGCTGAACCTGAGAAGTTGGGTATGAGTCAAGCACCTAGCAGCGCTCTGGTAGAGCACCAGGCTGTGGTTGTCTCCAGCTGGGAGAAGGTTCCATTAAACCTTGCAACCTCTCACGTCTCAGCAAGTGAGTCTGTCTGCATCCCCAGTGTCAGGAAAGTCCCCAGGAAGGACTTGGGTCTGGAGCCAAGGGTATGGTTTCTAACAAAAGTATTCAAGGAGATGCTTAAACTTTGGGATGTACAGCCAGTCTATACTGGCGTGTCTCCACCACAGTCAGACAGTCTGGTACTGCGGAGTACCATTAGGTGGACCCCTGAGTGGCAGGTGGTACAGCACAAAGGAAGACAAGACAGAAATGGTTTATTTATGACTGTATTACTAGTGTTAAAAATCGCCTCTAGGTATGCTGATGGGTTACCTCCTGTACAAGAGGTATATGGGAGAGGCTTTGGTGAAAAAAAAGTGTCTGAGGTTTCACCACCTAACAGCCAGGTGGAAGGCATTTCTGCTGCTATGGTCCAAGGTAGTACTGGTCAGTTGTCGGTGAAGGGTGTGTATGCTGTACCAGTGGAAGAATCACATGAGATGGAAGGGCCAAGTGTGGACCAGAAAGCAGCAGAAATCCTGACCGGGGCTCAACCGAAGGTGGTTAAAAAGACTGGGGTCCCCAGTCCGATGTTTGGTTTAGGTGACAAACCTAATAAGGTCCCCGAGACAGGGAAACGGATAAGAAGTGCGGTAAAAATGGTATATGGATCAGACAAGAGCTTGTCTGTTCAGGTGGATAAAAATACAGATGGCATCAGAACAGGTCAAGTGGTTGGACAGCTGCCTGCAGAGTGGGTGAACCCAGGGGAGGTGACGTCCTGTGAGGTTCCCGTGGGTAATGGCGGCCCTCCATTATGTGTGCCCTCTGCAGACGCTGCCCTAGCAAATGCTGAAAAAAAAAGGCATTGGTGATCTGTGCAACGTTGAGAGGTGTAATGTTGGTTTGAATATGTCTGTCAATGATGAACCAAATAGTTTGTTAAAGGTACATGACAGTGTGGTGTCCAAAGGTATTGGGAAACCTGGGAACCTGAAGCGTGGAGGCAGAAGGGTTGGTAGAAAGACCAGGGGTGCCCTGTTAAAATTTCAGGAGAGGCAGTGCTTATGGAACCCCAAAAGAAGAGGGAGAAGGCTGAGTATAGGGAAATATAGGACCGTGTTAAGATCCAGGGTGGGACATACCTGGAAGCGCACCCGGAAAAAAGGTTGGGTCTACGTGGCTGACAGCCAGCACAGAGGTGTCCCAACCATAATGATGGGTGCTGGTGTTCCTCCCTCCGGATCGAAACAAAGGGGGAGGGTATGTGGTAGTGTGGTACCCCACCAGTGTATGAATACAGGATTCTCAACCAGGCAGGTTGAGGGGCTCCAGGGTATTTGCTTGTTTGGGAGGAAACTGGCTTTTCAGTTTCCTCATGATTTACTAAAATCCACTTTGGGACCCGGAGCTTGGGGATTTCTTAGAGATCCGGGTGGGATGAAATCCCCAGTCCTGGATCCGGGTTTTGAGACTCAACTGCACACTGTTTGTTCAGGTGTGTGTGGGCCTGATAGTAGAATCAGGACCAGCATTCTGGGCCCCACCCTCCCGACGAGTGCAGGTGTGCACTGGGGAAGCCAGAGAGTGCAAGTGTGCACTGGAGAAGTCAGAGAGTGCTTGTGTGCACAGTGGAAGCCAGAGACCCAGGTCTGAGGGTCAGAGCAGCAAGGGGCTGCTATCCAAATGGATGGTGTTGCAGATGGAATAGTCTATAGGAGACAGACAAGAGCCTGAAGTGGAAGGCCTGAGCAGCACTGCTGTATGTATAAGCCAGGAGGCTGAATGTCATTTTGTTGTTGAAAAGGAGTACTGAAACCCCTGCGAGGGAAACCTTTTGATTTTGTTTTGAACTTCTTTTAATAAAAATGGGCAAACAACCCTTAAAAAGAAGAACCAGCGAGTGGCGGTGTCCTTCAAGTTCTACATTTGATGCTAGTCCTTCACAATACATATACACTAGGGATGAGCTCGGTGTTCGAGTTGAACATAGGTTCGACTCGAACATCGGCTGTTCGCGCGTTCAGCGAACAACGAACGATTTGGGCCGTTCGCGCCAAATTCGAGTGACGCGAACGGCCCACAATACACTGCGCCATCGCAGTGTAATCCCGGCACTGTGATTGGCCAAGCATGCACTGTGACCCTGCATGCTTGGCCAATCACAGCGCCGGCAGCGAGGAGAGCAATGATTGGCCACAGGCAGGATGCCTGTGGCCAATTATAGCTGAGGGGGTTTAGTACACGCCCCACACTATAAAAGGCCGCCAGCGCGGCGGCCTCGTGTAGTGTGTTCCGGAGCAGGGAAAGTGAAGGATAGGCAGGGACAGTGTCAAATCCATTCTTTGCTAAACCTTGTGTGTAGGGACAGAGAAGGATAGGCAGGGAGAGTGTCAGTGTCATATTTTTTGCTAAACCTTGTGTGTAGGGAGAGAGAAGGATAGGCAGGGAGAGTGTCAGTGTCATATACTTTGATAAACCTAGTGTGCAGGGAGAGAGAAGGATAGGCAGGGGACAGTGTCAGTGTCATATTCTTTGCTAAACCTTGTGTGCAGGGAGAGAGAAGGATAGGCAGGGAGAGTGTCAGTGTCATATACTTTGATAAACCTTGTGTGCAGGGAGAGAGAAGGATAGGCAGGGGACAGTGTCAGTGTCATTGTTGCTAAGCCTCCTGCACATTATACACCTGAAGTTAGCCCGTATTGCTGCTTTTTCCTGGTGTGTTACACCAACAGGATTTTGCGGTACTTACAGCGGGCGGAGTGTGCCTCCTGACCATATTACACCTGAACTTAGCCTGTATTGCTGCTTTTTCCTGGTGTGTTACACCAACAGGATTTTGCGGCACTTACAGCGGGCGGAGTGTGCCTCCTGACCATATTACACCTGAACTTAGCCTGTATTGCTGCTTTTTCCTGGTGTGTTACACCAACAGGATTTTGCGACACTTACAGCGGGCGGAGTGTGCCTCCTGACCATATTACACCTGAACTTAGCCTGTATTGCTGCTTTTTCCTGGTGTGTTACACCAACAGGATTTTGCGGCACTTACAGCGGGCGGAGTGTGCCTCCTGACCATATTACACCTGAACTTAGCCTGTATTGCTGCTTTTTCCTGGTGTGTTACACCAACAGGATTTTGCGGCACTTACAGCGGGCGGAGCGTGCCTCCTGACCATATTACACCTGAACTTAGCCTGTATTGCTGCTTTTTCCTGGTGTGTTACACCAACAGGATTTTGCGGCACTTACAGCGGGCGGAGTGTGCCTCCTGACCATATTACACCTGAACTTAGCCTGTATTGCTGGTTTTCCCATTTTTCTGCAGGCAATTAGAATGTCTGGAAGGCAAACAAGGAGAGGCAGACAGTCAGGAGCCAATAAAAGAGGGCAAGCAGGCTCTGTGTCTAGAGACAACAGTGCTGGTCGTGGACGCGGTGCATCGCCATCAGCACGTGGCCATGGGACACGCTTGTCCTTCTTTTCGGCAGCTGGACGTGTTGAGCCGCATCATGCCAAAGACTTGGTAGAGTGGATGACCAAGCCCTCCTCATCCTCCATCCTCTCTCACCCAGGCTCAGGGTACTGGCAAAGCAGCTGCCAAAGCGTCCTCTTCCCTGGTATCAATGTCATCATCAGTCACTCCTTCCCTAGACCAACCATGTCCTCCTGAGGAGTCCCCCAAACTGTTTGAGCACAGTGTTGGGTACATGCTCCAGGAAGATGCCCAGCGTTTTGAAGGGTCTGATGATGATACCCAGCTAGAGGAAGGCAGTAGCGTGAGAGCAGAGAGAGGGGATGCTCAAGAAGGACACCAATCTGGCAGTCATGTTCCAGCAGCTGCAGCATACTGCCAGATTGGCTCCAGTGATGAGGAGGGAGGGGATGATGAGGTCACTGACTCCACGTGGGTGCCTAATAGGAGAGAGGAGGAGGAGGAGGAGGCACATCTCCAACGAGGCAGGATGCCCTCGGGGGGCCAGCGTAAGGGCAGCACACCGACGGAATCACACCGCAGAGCTCCGTCTGTGCAGGGCGCTGCCTCTGCCCATTATTCAAAAAGTTCTTTGGTGTGGGCCTTTTTTGAGTCGAGTGCATCAGATCGCACAGCTGCTGTTTGCAACATATGTCTCAAGCGTATATCGCGTGGCCAAAACATCACCCGCTTGGGCACCACATGCTTGACCAGAAATATGTTGACCTGCCATGCAGCTCGTTGGCAAGCCTACCTTAAAGACCCACACCAAAGAACAAAGCTGACCTCTTCTTGCACCGCATCAGCTGGGATCTCCAACCCCACTATACCTTCAGTCCTCTCTGAAACCTGCTCTGAGAGGAATGAAGGTGTAGAATTAGGTGTGTCACAGCCAAGTACTTGCGGGCACTCTGCTAGCAGTACACCAACGTCCGATTCTAGCAGGCAAATTTCCCTGCCCCAGCTGCTGGACCGTCGAAAGAAGTTCACTCCCAGCCATCCACATGCCCAGCGGTTGAATGCTAGCTTGGCTAAATTGCTAGCGCTTCAACTGCTGCCTTTTCAGTTGGTAGACTCGGCCCCCTTCCGTGAGTTTGTGCAATGTGCGGTTCCTCAGTGGCAGGTTCCCAAATGCCACTTTTTCTCACGGAAGGCGATTCCGGCTCTCTACCGGCATGTGGAAGGCAATGTCTTGGCCTCGCTGGACAGGGCGGTCAGTGGTAAGGTGCATATTACCGCTGACTCATGGTCCAGCAGGCATGGACAGGGACGTTACCTTTCTTTCACGGCCCATTGGGTCACTCTTTTGGCAGCTGGGAAGGATGCAGGACAAGGTGCAGTAGTGTTGGAGGTTGTTCCGCCGCCACGCCTCCAAAATGCTACTACTGGTTGTGACACACCTCTCTTCTCCACCCCCTCCTCTTCTTCTTCCTCCATGGCCTCTTCCTCTTCCTCCATGGCCTCTTCCTGTGCTTTGTCCTCGGAACCAGCGGTGCTCCGTATGCGTTCAAGGGGCTACGCAAGTACGCAGGCAAAAAGATGCCATGCCGTACTTGCGCTGGTGTGTTTGGGGGACAGGAGCCACACTGGGGCAGAGGTTCTGTCTGCTCTGCAGGGGCAGGCCGAGAGGTGGTTGACGCCACGCCAGCTTAAGGCAGGAATGGTGGTTTGCGACAATGGCACCAACCTCCTCTCCGCCCTCCGACAGGGACAACTGACCCATGTGCCCTGTGTGGCTCACGTCCTTAACCTGGTGGTGCAGCGGTTCTTGGGCAGGTATCCGGGCTTACAGGATGTCCTGAGGCAGGCCAGGAAAGTCTGTGTGCATTTCCGCAGATCTTATAATGCCAGTGCTCGCCTGGCTGAGCTGCAAAAGGAGTTAAACCTGCCCAAGAACCGCCTTATATGTGACATGCCCACCAGGTGGAACTCAACGTTGGCCATGCTGCAGCGGCTGCACACGCAGCAGAGGGCCATCAATGAGTACCTGTGCGACTACGGCACCAGGACAGGGTCAGGGGAGCTCGGGTTTTTTCCACCACGCCAGTGGGGCATGATCAGGGATGCATGCACTGTCCTGGCACCATTTGAGGAGGCCACGAGGATGGTGAGCAGTGACAGTGCATGCATCAGTGACACTGTACCTCTTGTCCACCTGTTGGAACATACTCTGCGTGGAATAATGGACAGGGCACTTGAGGCAGAACAGAGGCAGGAAGAGGAGGACTTCCTTGCCTCTCAAGGCCCCCTTTACCCAGACAGTGTTCCTTCTGTCCCACCCATCGCACAGGAAGAGGACGAGGAGGAGGAGGATTGTGTCAGCATGGAGGTGGAGCCTGGCACTCAGCATCATCAGCAGCAGTCTTTTAGGGATGATTTACAGTCCCAAGAAACCAGTGGACTTGTACGTGGCTGGGAGGAGGTGGCTGCGGATCATGTTGTCCTTAGTGACCCAGATGACTCCGGACCGAATGCCTCAGCTAACCTACGCTGCATGGCCTCCCTGATCCTGCAAAGTCTGCGGAAGGATCCTCGTATTCTTCGGATCAAGGAGAGGGACCATTACTGGCTGGCCACTCTCCTTGATCCACGGTACAAGGGTAAGGTTGCGGACCTTATCTTACCGTCGCAGAGGGAGCAGAGGATGAGACAACTCCGGGAGGCCTTGCAGAAAGGTCTGTGCAACGCGTTCCCAGAGACTGGGAGGTTACAAACTCCTGGTCCTGGACAACGAGTTGCTGAGGCTTCGGTCAGTCAAAGAAGGAGCGGTGGGGAAGGTGGCCGTCTGACCCATGCGTTCAGACAATTCTTTAGTCCGCAGCCCCAAGGTATGATCGGTTCCAGCAACCATCGCCAGCATCTGATATACATGGTGCAGGAATACCTAGGGGCAAGGTCAGACTTGGACACCTTCCCCACCGAAAATCCTCTGGCTTACTGGGTCTTGAGGATGGATCACTGGCCAGAGCTTGCACAGTATGCAATTGAGCTACTGGCCTGTCCTGCATCCAGCGTTCTTTCAGAACGCACATTCAGTGCTGCTGGAGGATTTGTCACGGATCACAGGGTGCGCCTGTCCACCGACTCTGTTGATCGACTGACCTTCATAAAGATGAACCAGTCTTGGATCACCACCAGCTACCAAACACCTGAAGCTGATATAACAGACTAATTTATTTTCAAATGTCACATCCCTTCAAGACTGATGCTGATGCTGAGAGACTGTCCTGTTATGTTGACTGACTATCCTCCTCCTCCTCAATGATCCGATTGATGATGATAGCTTGGAAGAACATTTTTGTTTCTGGGTGCCGCCACCAGTGCCTAAGGCCCAATTTTTCAGCCCCTGTTTAACAGGGGCATGTAATTACAATTTTTTATGTAATGCTTTGCAGCAGGGCTCATTCCTGCACTCCAACTAGAGTATCTGGGAGAGGTTGCAGTGTCGTGGCACCAGCACCAGTGGCTAAGGCCCAATTTTTCAGCCCCTGTTAAACAGGGGCGTGTAATTACAATTTTTGATGCAATACTTTGCAACAGGGCTCATTGCTGTGCTCCAAGTACAGTATCTGTGAGGGGTTGCAGTGTTGTGACACCAGTGCCTAAGGCCCAATTTGTCTGCCCCTGTTTAACAGGGGCATGTAATTACAATTCTTGATCTAATAATTCACAGAAGGGCCCATTCCTGCGCCCACCAAGAGTAACTGTGAGGCCTTACAGTGTTGTGTCAACACCACCACCACCACCACCACCACCAAAGGCCCAATTTTTCAGCCCCTGTTCAACAGGGGCATGCAATTACAATTCTTGATCTAATAATTCACAGCAGGGCCCATTCCTGCGCCCACCAAGAGTAACTGTGAGGCCTTACAGTGTTGTGTCAACACCACCACCACCACCAAAGGCCCAATTTTTCAGCCCCTGTTCAACAGGGGCATGCAATTACAATTCTTGATCTAATAATTCACAGCAGGGCCCATTCATACGCCCGCCAAGAGTAACTGTGAGGGCTCACAGTGTTGTGGCAACACCAACATGTAAGGGGCAAATTTCAGCTGAGTATATACGGCAGGCCCCTACTTTCAAACATCCAAATTACAAACGACTCCTCCTTGCAAACGGAAGGATACAACAGGAAGTGAGAGGAAATCTACCCCTAGGAAGGCAAATTCTCTCCTGTAAGAGTTAATATGGGAAAAAATGTCTCCTCTCCACTGATGCTTTATCACCAATTCTTGTTTCAATAAAAAGCCCAAATTTTCAAAAAACATTTGTCATTAGGACGGAAAGTGAGGTGAACTGTTCTGAACAGGTGCACACTGCACAGACAGCAAAACAAATGTTACAGGGGTGATAACCCTTCCCTATGTTTTCCAAAAAGCTTAAAAATAGATTTTTTGGCTGGAGCTACACTTAAACAATGTACCTGTTCAAAATTACAAACAGATTCTACATAAGAACAAACCTACAGTCCCTGTCTTGTATGCACCACCTGTATACGGCTGTTCAGAGTATATAGGGCCTTTTTTATTTTGTGTGCGGGGTTCCCCTTAATATCCATACAAGACCCAAAAGGGGCTGGTAATGGGCTGGGTTTAGGGGGGGGCTGTGATGGGGTAGCTATGCCATTTTTCTTAAATATTTTCATCCATATTACCGGGACCAGACATTACATTAAAGCAGTTTTAACCACTTAACGACTGCCCACTGTAAATATACGTCGGCAGAATGGCACCGACAGGCAGAATCACGTAGATCTACGTGACTGCCTTTGTATAATTGGGGGGTCCGATCGGACCCCCCTTCTTTACAGTGAGCGGTGGTTAACTGATCGGGAGCGATCAGGCATGAGGGGACGGCCGTTCGATTCCGACCACCCCCTCTCGATCGCTCCCGGCGAATGAGAGAGCTTCCCCTGCCTGTGTAATGTAAACACAGGCAGAGGAAGTGATGTCATCTCTCCTGCGGCGCTCACATATACCGAGCGCCGTACAGGAGAAGATGCCAGGTTAGTGCACAAAACACTACACTGACACCAGGACACATAAGTACATAAATCGCCCGCCCAGATCACCCCCCAGTCACAGTGTCACTGATTGCAGTGATCAGTAAATAAATGGTCACTGCAATCAGTGACATTTGTGACTGTAAAAGTGTCACCAAAGTTTAGTTTTAGGTCCAGTGTAGCCCCCTAACCCCCCCTAATAAAGGTTTAACCCCCTGATCGCCCCCCAGATAACCCTTTCACCCCCTATCACCACTGTCGCTAAGCGATGATTTTTCTGATCACCGTCTTAGCGTCGGTGATGCCGATCGGTAGCCAGTAATTTTTTTTAGGTTCGCCGCAGGTTTTTATAGCGTCGGGTACCCCCATATATTATCTAATAAAGGTTTAACCCCCTTGATCGCCCCCCCAGGTAACCCTTTCACCCCCTAGCACCACTGTCGCTAAGCGATCGTTTTTCTGATCGCTGTCTTAGTGTCGGTGATGCAGATCGGTAGCCAGTAATTTTTTTAGGTTCGCCGCAGGTTTTTATAGCGTCAGGTACCCCCATAAATTATCTAATAAAGGTTTAACCCCCTTGATCGCCCCCAGGTAACCCTTTCACCCCCTATCACCACTGTCGCTAAGCGATCATTTTTCTGATCGCTGTCTTAGCGTCGGTGATGCAGATCGGTAGCCAGTAATTTTTTTTAGGTTCGCCGCAGGTTTTTATAGCGTCAGGTACCCCCATATATTATCTAATAAAGGTTTTAACCCCCTAATTGCCCCTAGTTAACCCTTTCACCAGTGATCACCATATAAGTGTTACGGGTGACGCTGGTTAGTTAGTTTGCTTTTTATAGTGTCAGGGCACCCGCCGTATATATAACCCAATAAAGGTTTAACCCCCTGATTACCCGGCGGGTGATATCAATTAGGTTTTAGCGTCAGAGAGGGTCTGCGTCACACCCCAGGCAGCATCAGGTTAGTGCCAGTAACGCTAACACCCACGCGTGAAGCATACACCCCCCTTAGTGGTATAGTATCTGATCAGATCAATATCTGATCTGATCTATACTAGCGTCCCCAGCAGTTTAGGGTTCCCAAAAACGCAGTGTTAGCGGGATCAGCCCAGATACCTGCTAGCACCTGCGTTTTGCCCCTCCGTCCAGCCCAGGCCACCCAAGTGCAGTATCGATCGATCACTGTCACTTACAAAACACAACACACATAACTGCAGCGTTCGCAGAGACAGGCCTGATCCCTGCGACTCCAGTGCTGTAGGAGGTGATTTCACCACCACAGTTAAAAAAAAAAGCATATATGCCGAAGCATTGGGGCAGCAGAGGCAGAGGAGCGGAGGAGCGATTTTGCTCCTAATGCCGCGTACATACGGTCGAAATTCCGACGGAGGCTTGCCCGTGGAAAAGTACGACCATGTGTGTGCGGCATAACTTTTTTGCGGGAGGATGCCCCCATGCTTCGGCATATATAAATGGTGCATGTATGCCCATCATTAGAAGTGGGTGGATGAAGGACGGTATTCTAATGGTGGGCATACCCACCGATCAATCTCTTTTTTCGTTCAGCCAACTGGCTACATGAAAAAAAAAGATTACAATACATGTCCAACAAGGACCAGCAACGTACTGGTATGTTGCTGGACTTTGAATGTTTATACCAGAATGATGCCTGTGGGTTTAGGTATCATCTTGGTATCATTCTTTTCAGCCAGCGGCCGGCTTTCATGTAAAAGCAATCCTAGTGGCTAATTAGCCTCTGGACTGCTTTTACAAGCAGTGGGAGGGAATGTCCCCCCCGGATATAAAAAGCGCCATTGGGAAATTGGGAAAGCATTTTATCACACAGATCTTGGTGTGGTCAGATGCTTTGAGGGCAGAGGAAAGATCTAGGGTCTAGAAGACCCCAGTTTTTTCAAAAAAGAGTACCTGTCACTACCTATTGCTATCATAGGGGATATTTACATTCCCTGAGATAACAATAAAAATGATTAAAAAAAAAATATGGAAGGAACAATTTAAAAATAAAATAAAAAAGCAAAATTAATAATAATAATAAAAAAAAAGCACCCCTGTCCTGCCCTGCTCTTGCCCAATGGCGAACGCAATCGTCGGTCTGGCATCATATGTAAACAGCAATTGCACCATGCATGTGAGGTATCACCGCGAAGGTCAGATCGAGGGCAGTAATTTTAGCAGTAGACCTCCTCTGTAAATCTAACGGGGTAACCGGTAAAGGCTTTTAA
>CM055121.1:30808329-30812547 GCA_029206835.1 Rana muscosa | reverse complement strand
GGAATAATGGCCAGGGCACTTGAGGCAGAACAGAGGCAGGAAGAGGAGGACTTCCTTGCCTCTCAAGGCCCCCTTTACCCAGACAGTGTTTCTTCTGTCCCACCCATCCCACAGGAAGGGGACGAGGAGGAGGAGGATTGTGTCAGCATGGAGGTGGAGCCTGACACTCAGCATCAACAGCAGCAGTCTTTTAGGGATGATTTACAGTCCCAAGAAACACGTGGACTTGTACGTGGCTGGGAGGAGGTGGCTGCAGATCATGTCGTCCTTAGTGACCCAGAGGACTCTGGACCGAATGCCTCAGCTAACCTATGCTGCATGGCCTCCCTGATCCTGCAAAGTCTGCGGAAGGATCCTCGTATTCTTCGGATCAAGGAGAGGGACCATTACTGGCTGGCCACTCTCCTTGATCCACGGTACAAGGCTAAGGTTGCGGACTTTATCCTACCGTCGCAGAGGGAGCAGAGGATGAGACAACTCCGGGAGGCCTTGCAGAAAGGTCTGTGCAACGCGTTCCCAGAGACTGGTAGGTTACAAACTCCTGGTCCGGGACAACGAGTTGCTGAGGCTTCGGTCAGTCAAAGAAGGAGCGGTGGAGAAGGTGGCCGTCTGACCGATGCGTTCAGACAATTCTTTAGTCCGCAGCCCCAAGATATGATCGGTTCTAGAAACCATCGCCAGCGTCTGATATACATGGTGCAGGAATACCTAGGGGCAAGGTCAGATTTGGACACCTTTCCCACCGAAAATCCTCTGGCTTACTGGGTCTTGAGGATGGATCACTGGCCAGAGCTGGCACAGTATGCAATTGAGCTACTGGCCTGTCCTGCATCCAGCGTTCTTTCGGAACGCACATTCAGTGCTGCTGGAGGATTTGTCATGGATCACAGGGTGTGCCTATCCAACGACTCGGTTGATCGACTGACCTTCATAAAGATGAACCAGTCTTGGATCACCACCAGCTACCAAGCACCTGAAGCTGATATAACAGAATAATTTATTTTCAAATGTCACATCCCTTCAAGACTGATGCTGATGCTGAGTGACTGTCCTGTTATGTTGACTGACTATCCTTCTCCTCCTCCTAAATGATCCGATTCATAATGATATCTTGGAAAAGCATTTTTGTTTCTGGGTGCCGTCACCAGTGGCTAAGGCCCAATTTTTCAGCCCCTGTTTAACAGGGGCATGTAATTACAATTTTTGATGCAATGCTTTGCAGCAGGGCTCATTCCTGCACTCCAACTAGAGTATCTGTGAGAGGTTGCAGTGTCGTGGCACCAGCACCAGTGCCTAAGGCCCAATTTTTCAGCCCCTGTTTAACAGGGGCGTGTAATTACAATTTTTGATGCAATGCTTTGCAGCAGGGCCCATTCCTGCACTCCAACTAGAGTATCTGGGAGAGGTTGCAGTGTCATGGCACCAGCACCAGTGCCTAAGGCCCAATTTTTCAGCCCCTGTTTAACAGGGGCGTGTAATTACAATTTTTGATGCAATGCTTTGCAGCAGGGCCCATTCCTGCACTCCAACTAGAGTATCTGGGAGAGGTTGCAGTGTCATGGCACCAGCACCAGTGCCTAAGGCCCAATTTTTCAGCCCCTGTTTAACAGGGGCGTGTAATTACAATTTTTGATGCAATACTTTTCAACAGGGCTCATTGCTGTGCTCCAAATACAGTATCTGTGAGGGGTTGCAGTGTTGTGGCACCAGTGGCTAAGGCCCAATTTTTCAGCCCCTGTTCTACAGGGGCATTTAATTACAATTCTTGATGTAATAGTTGACAGCAGGGCGTTCCAGCGACCACCAAGAGTAACTGTGAGTGCTTACAGTGTTGTACCAACACCTAAGGGGCCAATTTCTGCAGAGTATATACGGCAGGCCCCTACTTTCAAACATCCAACTTACAAACGACTCCTACTTGCAAATGGAAGGAGACAACAGGAAGTGAGAGGAAATCTACCCCTAGGAAGGGAAATTCTCTCCTGTAAGGGTTAATATGGGAAAAAGGTGTCTCCTCTCCAGTGGCGTCACTAGGGTTGGTGTCACCAGGTGCAAAAAAAAATGGTGTCACCCCCCAACAACTATAGTCCCCCCTCAGTACAGACCCCCCTCCACTAACTACAGACCCCCCTCCCACAGTATAGATCCCCTCCCTCAGTACAAACCCGCTCCACTAAGTACAGACTCCCCGCCATCAATATAGACCCGCCTCCCTCAGTATGAACCTCCCACTCAGTACAGACACCCCCACCTCAGTGCAGACTGCTCCATAAGTACAGACACCCCCACCTCAGTGCAGACCGCTCCATCAGTACAGACACCCCCACCTCAGTGCAGACCCCCTCAGTTACAGACACCCCCTCAGTTACAGACCCCCCTCGTACAGACACCCCCCTCAGTACAGACACCCCCCTCAGTAACAGACCCCCCTCAGTAACAGACACCCCCTCAGTTACAGATCCCCCTCAGTTACAGACCCCCCCTCAGTTACAGACCCCCCCCTCAGTTACAGACCCCCCCTCAGTACCAGACCCCCCTCAGTACAGACACCCCCCTCAGTACAGACACCCCCTCAGTACCAGACCCCCCCCCTCAGTACAGACACCCCCCTCAGTACCAATCCCCCCTCAGTACAGACACCCCCCTCAGTACAGACACCTCCCTCAGTAACAGACCCCCCTTAGTAACAGACACCCCTCAGTTACAGATCCCCCTCAGTTACAGATCCCCCTCAGTTACAGACCCCCCCTCAGTACCAGACCCCCCCCTCAGTACCAGACCCCCCCCCCAGTACAGACACCCCCCTCAGTACCAGACCCCCCCCCTCAGTACCAGACCCCCCCCTCAGTACAGACACCCCCCTCAGTACCAGACCCCCCCTCAGTACAGACACCCCCCTCAGTACCAGACCCCCCTCAGTACAGACACCCCCTCAGTACAGATACCCCCCTCAGTACAGACACCCCCCTCAGTACCAGACCCCCCTCAGTACAGACACCCCCCTCAGTACAGACACCCCCCTCAGTACCAGACACCCCCCTCAGTACAGACACCCCCCTCAGTACCAGACCCCCCTCAGTACAGACACCCCCCTCAGTTACAGCCCCCCCCTGGTGCAAACTCCCTCTTGTGCAGACCCCAGCAGTACAGACACCCCCTCCCCCCATCAGTAAAGATGCCCCCCTTACCTTTCAGACCTCAGAACAGAGCGGCAGATACACACAGCGGTGTGTCTCTCGAGCGGGGGCTCCTCCTCCTCCTCTGTGGATGTAAACATAGAGGAGGCAGAGGGGGCGGCGGCTTCCTTCCGCTCCGCTGAGGGACACAGCCGCAGCGTGAGCCTAAGGCACAGGGCAGCGGGCGGGCGATGTCAGTGTGGCCGCTGCGCTACCCACGGGTGTCACCCCTCTGGTGGGTGTCACCCGGGTGCGGCCCGCCCCCCCCGCACCTGGCTAGCAACGCTAGTGCTCCTCTCTACTGATGCTTTATCACCAATCCTTGTTTCAATAAAAACCCCACTTTTCAAAAACAGTTGTCATTGGGACGGAAAGTGAGGTGAAATGTTCTGAACAGGGGCACAGACAGCAAAACAAATGTTACAGGGGTGATAACCCTTCCCTATGTTTTCCAAAAAGCTTAAAAATAGATTTTTTGGCTGGAGCTACACTTAAACAATGTACGTGTTCAAAATTATAAACAGATTCTACTTAAAGCGGTTCTCCCGCGGCCAAATCGTTTTTTTTTTTTTCATGCCATTACAAAGTATTCTGCCTATTACAAGTCTACTCACGTCTCCGTGTCTTTTAGTCCACCGCATCGCTATTCTGTTAGAAACGATAACTTATATTTCCTTTTCCTACGGATTGCCATTTTGCTTGTGGGCATTTGAATCCCACAAGCATGTACTTCCTCCTTGCGGCGAATGCTGAACTCCCAGCATTCACCGCTTGTTCTCGCTCATGCAAATTCTTTGCAGCGAGCAGGGACATAAACATCCGGGTTATGCATTAGAACGTGCGGCGTCGCAGAAAGTTACCGCCCCCTTGTCAAGTCATCAGACATCTCATTATGCGACAGACCTGCAGCGGTACAGGTATTGAGAAAGATGCTTGAATGTAATTCTAACTCCTGCAAAAAATTATTTATAACAATATTGGATGTCATTATTTATTTTATTATATTAGTTAATTTATTTTAATCAGTAATATAATCGCAATA
>CM055121.1:30795829-30805829 GCA_029206835.1 Rana muscosa | reverse complement strand
AGGTCTGGTTCCAGGCATGAGCTAACATCTAATGAAGCTGGGAGTTCTTATAGAGGCCTAAATGAGCTGACAAGCTTCAGCTGGCCTCATCAACTCCCTGCCTGCACGACGCCCAGCCCTCTCCCTAGAGGTATGAGTCATCCATGAGCCCACTAGCCTTAGCTGGGCTTATACAACTCTCCACCTAGTTGTATAAGTCGGCGTAAAGCCTGAATCTGGGCGAAATATATCTACCCCCCTGGATGCAACCAGGTGACTTTACCTTCCTGCTGTCACATACCCCCCCCTCTTGTTTTAACCTCGGGGTTGGAACACCAGCAATCAGGCATTCATGTACTCGAGACAAAGCATCCACATTCCCCATTTGAACGCCAGGGCGATGCTTTACTGTGAAGTTGAATTCCTGGAGGGCCAGGAACCACCTATTCACTCTTCTATTTGTTTCCTTGTTTTGAGCCATCCACTTTAACGGAGCGTGATCCGTAACCATGTCAAAGTGCCTACCTAGCAGGTAGTACCGAAGGGAATCTAGAGCCCACTTCACCGCTAAACACTCCTTTTCAACGGTGGCGTAATTTACCTCATGGGACTTCAACTTCCTGCTGAGGTAAATGACTGGGTGCTCTTCCCCGTTCCAGACCTGGGACAATACTGCTCCTAACCCCACATCTGACGCATCACTTTGTACGACAAAGTCTTTAGAGAAGTCGGGTGAGTACAACACTGGCTGGCTACATAAGGCTTGTTTCAAGAATTGGAATGCTGCCTCAGCCTCGGGGGTCCATTTAATCATGACCGACCCTTTCCCCTTCGTTAGGTTGGTTAGGGGCACAGCCTTAGAAGCAAAGTGGGGAATGAATCGCCGATAATACCCAGCGATTCCCAGAAAGGCTCGTACCTGCTTCTTGCTGTTGGGACGTGGCCAACTCTGGATGGCCTCGACTTTGTTGAGTTGGGGTTTTATTACTCCCCTCCCAATGGTGTACCCAAGATATTTGGCCTCCTCCTGCCCAATGGTACACTTCTTGGGGTTAGCCGTAAACCCCGCTTCCCGAACAGAGTCCAGGACTGCTTGCACTTTTGGCAGATGTGAGGCCCAATCTGTGCTATGGACAATTACGTCATCCAGGTAAGCCGCAGCATACTTCCGATGGGGCCTCAGCATCTGGTCCATTTTCCGCTGGAATGTGGCCGGCGCATTCTGTAACCCGAACGGCATTCTTTTATATTGGAACGCCCCGTCTGGGGTTACAAATGCGGTTTTCTCTTTGGCCAATTTGGCCAGGGGGATTTGCCAATACCCTTTTGTGAGGTCAAGAGTCGTCATGTATCGGGCTGTTCCCAGCCGGTCGATCAACTCATCTATACGTGGCATGGGGTAGGTGTCAAATTTTGTAACTTTGTTCAACTGACGAAAATCGTTACAAAATCGCCAGCTCCCATCCGGTTTAGGCACCAACACAATGGGACTAGACCAATCACTTTGGGACTCCTCTATCACCCCTAAGTTCAGCATTTTCTGTACTTCCTCCCGTATTGCCTCCCGTCGGGCCTCTGGGATCCGATAGGGTTTTAACTTCACCCTTTCACCGGGCGGGGTAATGATGTCATGCTCTACCCCAAATGTTTGTCCCGGCAGCTCAGAGAATACCTCCTTGTTGCGAAGCACAAACTCCTTAACCTCCTGTTGTTGGGGTTGTGACAAGGTGGCTGCTATTCCAACCTCAGGAATCACGCAACCAGTTTGAGCTGGTGACCAAGTGTCTGCGACTAGGGACTCTCTATCCCTCCAGGCTTTCAACAGATTAACGTGATAGATCTGTTCGGGCTTTCGCCTTCCTGGTTGTCTGACCTTGTAATTCACTTCACTCACTTTTTCCATTATCTCGTAGGGGCCTTGCCATTTGGCAAGGAATTTACTTTCAACCGTAGGGACAAGTACCAGTATCCTATCCCCCGGGGAAAAGGTACGGGTCTTGGCTCCACGGTTGTACACTCTCTGCTGTGCTAACTGCGCTTGGGCCAAATGTTCCTTCACGATGGGCATTACCTGTGCAATTCGGTCTTGCATCAGGGCGACATGCTCAATCACACTCCTGTGGGGAGAACTCTCACTTTCCCAAGTTTCCTTGGCAATATCCAACAGCCCTCTTGGGTGTCTCCCATACAGTAACTCAAAGGGGGAGAATCCCGTAGAGGATTGGGGCACCTCCCTAATAGCAAACATCAGATAAGGAAGTAGACAGTCCCAATCCTTTCCATCTCTATCCACCACTTTCTTCAACATTTGTTTTAGGGTTTTGTTGAATCTTTCAACCAGCCCATCGGTTTGGGGGTGATACACAGATGTACGTAATTGCGTCACTTTGAACAATTTACACAGCTCCTTCATAACCCGGGACATAAAGGGTGTACCTTGGTCCGTAAGCAGTTCTTTACAAATACCCACCCGGCTAAACACAAGAGATAGCTCTTTGGCTATGGTTTTGGCCGAGGTATTTCGGAGAGGGATCGCTTCTGGATAACGGGTGGCATAGTCCATTATAACTAATATGTACTGGTGCCCCCTAGCGGACTTGATTATAGGACCTACCAAATCCATGGCGATCCTCTCAAACGGGACCTCAATGATGGGTAGAGGGACCAGCGGGCTACGGAAATGTGGCATCGGGGCCGACCTCTGACACACAGGGCAGGAGGAACAATAATTTTCTATGTCCTTCATCACCCCCGGCCAATAGAATCTCTGTAATACCCTCTCTCGGGTTTTCTCTGTCCCCAGATGACCTCCAAGAATGTGCCCATGGGCCAACTCCAACACCAACTTCCTGTAAGGTTTGGGCACCACAAGCTGCTCAACGGTTTCTTCTGCCCTTTTTGCCACCCGATACAGTAGGTCCTTCTCTACGCTGAAGTATGGGTAAGTGCAGGTATTATCTGGGTTCACTAACTCGCCATCTATTTTCACTACGTTTTCGCGTGCCTTTATTAGGGCGGGGTCTTTCAACTGTTCTGTGGCAAAGTTTTCCCTGTGAACCTCAAGATCAGAAAACTCCACAGACGGTAGGTTTTCGTCTGAGGAGGTGGGCTCCTCTCCAGTTTCTTGAGTCTCCCCTGCCAATACTGATAAGGGAAATTCCGGAGAGTCCTCACCACTCTCAGGGGAGTTCTGGCTATCACATTCCTGGTACATAGGGGCACCAGTGGGGGGCTCAGGATCATCCCACAGTTCCCAGAACTTCGGAAAATCCCTTCCCACAATGGCGTCATACGGTAACTGAGATACTAAGCCCACTGGATGAGAGAGGGTACCTTTGGGGGTCTCGAAACACACTGTAGTCACTGGATACTCTCGGGTGTCCCCATGCACACAAATAACAGCTACCTTGCTATTCCCAGAGACCTCTGTTTTAACTAACTCAGCCTTTATCAGGGTCACAAGGCTACCTGAATCCAGCAATACCACAACATTTCTACCATTAACACACATTTTGCATAAATGTTTCTCAATTCCTCGAATGGCAGTGCATGCGACTGTCGCACACAGCGACTGACGTCTGCCCGTCATAAAGTCACACTGCATGGGTTCCTCCACAACCGGGCAATTGGCTGCAATATGTCCCGCTTGCCGGCAGCGGTAGCAAACGATCCTTCTTGCCGCCTCTTGAGCCGCTGATTTCCCAGGCTGTTCTCGCCAAACTTGGGGTAGAGCTCCCACCCTCTCACTCTCTCCACCCTTACCCCTTGGAATCCTCTTATCCGCCCCTGGGGATGGTCTGGTCTTAGGGTGGAAAGTCCGAGTGTCTCTGGAAGAGGCCGTCAGGTTCTCTGTAGCCAAGTATTTCTCCACACGATCCACAAGACCATCGGCCGTCTCTGGGTCTCCATGGCTTACCCAGTTTTGGATGGCAGTAGGAAGAGCTCTCAAAAACCGATCCATTACAACACGTTCCACAATCTTTGGTGCGGACAAAGTCTCTGGCTGTAGCCACTTTCTGCTCAGGTGAATGAGATCATACATTTGAGACCTGGGGGGTTTTCCAAGCTGGAAAGTCCAGTTATGCACACGCTGAGC
This sequence comes from Rana muscosa, assembly GCA_029206835.1. NCBI lineage: Eukaryota > Metazoa > Chordata > Amphibia > Anura > Ranidae > Rana > Rana muscosa. Next base: position 30,801,754 of record CM055121.1, on the reverse strand, counting down.
CCGGACAGCCTGGGTGACACCCAGCCTTGCCAATATCTCAGCTTTTAGCATCACATAGTCTTTTGCTTGGTCAGGCTCTAGGTCATAGTAAGCCTTCTGCGATTCACCAGTTAACAGAGGAGCCACCAGTCCAGCCCACTGCTCCTCAGGCCACTTTTCTCTTTCAGCAGTCCTTTCAAATGTGGTCAAAAATACCTCTGGATCATCCTCTCCAGTCATTTTTGTCAATAAACGACTCACCCCAAAGGACGCGGTATTAGTGGGACGGCTTTCCTCACTGGTCTGCGGACGTTGCTGCATTACTGCTTCCATTTGTTGTAGTCTCTGCTCTTGCTTCTGTAACAGGTCTATGAAGCGGGCCTCAGATTGCTGCTGGGCTTGTTGCTGAGCTTCCAGACTCTGTTGGTGAGCTTGCTGCTGGGCTGCAAGGCTCTGTTGATGAGCTTGCTGCTGGGCTGCGAAGTTCTGTTGTTGAGCTGCAAGGCTCTTTTGCAAACCTGCATTTGTCTGCTGTTGATTGGCATTTGCTAGAGCCAGCTGCTTCAGTATCTCCTCCATGCTGGCTTAAAAAAAACTGCCACTGGTTCTCCACCAACTGTGAGGGGGTTAGCTCGGCAGCGGGTGTGTGTGACCCCCGGGATGGGCTCCCCACACAAAAACAGGCCCAGCAAACGGAGGTTGTGGTTTTCAAAATCAAAAAAAAGGTGCGGTTTATTTTCTATTTACAGTGACAAAACACAGCAAAGCCAAAAGAAACATATAAACAAAATAAATCCTGGTCAACTTGACCTCTGACTAAACATACAGGTTTCCTAACTAACAACTGGGATCAGCCTAGTGCTGTCCTAGTCCCTAAGTCCCTGGTTTTAAATGTCCAAGCAAATAGCCACACAGGCTTTTTCTCACCGCACAGGGGTTCACTCTCCCTAGACAGTCCACACAGGTCTGGTTCCAGGCATGAGCTAACATCTAATGAAGCTGGGAGTTCTTATAGAGGCCTAAATGAGCTGACAAGCTTCAGCTGGCCTCATCAACTCCCTGCCTGCACGACGCCCAGCCCTCTCCCTAGAGGTATGAGTCATCCATGAGCCCACTAGCCTTAGCTGGGCTTATACAACTCTCCACCTAGTTGTATAAGTCGGCGTAAAGCCTGAATCTGGGCGAAATATATCTACCCCCCTGGATGCAACCAGGTGACTTTACCTTCCTGCTGTCACAATACCCACACACACATATATATATATGTATGTATGTGTGTGTGTATGTATGCGTATATGTATGTGTATGTATATATATATATATATATATATATATATATACACAATGTGTGTGTGTGTGTGTGTGTATGTGTGTCAAGTCTCTGATGTGAGGCCGAGTAGCAGAGAGGGCGCCCCTTGCGGCCGAGTGCAGCACAGCCCTGAAGATGACACAGGGGGTGTGGTGCCCACAGAAGCACGGGTTGCCTGGTAGGTAGTGCTGGTTGCCAGGAACTTGGTAGGACAGGCAGACTGCAGGACAGCAGGCGTGCTTAGGAGGTCCAAAGGGTAAGGACCAGTGGAATGTTCCGATAACAGGGTCAAAGCCAGGCCAGGGGGTCAAACACAGCAAGACAGTCCGAGAACACAGCAGAGCTGAGTCTTAGCACAGAAGACAAGGTAAGCGGATTCCGTTAGCCAGGCCGGGGTCAGGTATACGCTAGGAAGTCAACAGGAGCAGGTCAGGCAAGCCGGGTTTGGTACACAGGAGATCAGACAGGCAGGAGATGCAAGACACAGGAACACAGGAGAAGCTGACGATAATCCAGCAAATGCAGACACTAGCAGACTTCCTTATATAGGCCCATGTGACCTGCTTGTAGAGATACTGGGTCCTAGAGCCCTTCTCCTGCCAGAGATGCTGGGTCCTAAAGTCCTTCGCCTGCTGTTGGTTCCCTGACAGTGCCCCCCCCCCAAGGGGCAGCCTCCGGATGCCCACCCGGGCCCATCTTTCAGGGTATCTGGCACGGAATCTCTGGAGAAGTCTAGGAGCATGTATGTTGCCTGCAGGTTCCCAAGAATTCTCTTCTGCTGGATAACCCTTCCATTTAATAAGAAATTGAATAGTCCTACCTCTTTTGCGACAGTCCAGGATGGATTCTACCTCGAATTCGGCTTCATCTCCCACTGAGACTGGAGGCGGAGGGTCTTCTTCTCTTCCTGGAAAAGGACTAGAGACAACAGATTTAAGAAGAGAAACGTGAAACACAGGATGCACTTTATACGAACTTGGTAGTAACAGTTCAAAAGCTACTGGGTTAATTTTTCGTTTAATTTCGAATGGACCGATAAATCTTGGACCCAATTTCCGGGAGGGGCAAGGGAGCCTGAGATTTGCTGAAGAGAGCCATACCTTATCTCCAACCTCAAAGCTAGGACTCTCTCCTCTCCTCTTGTCATATTGTTTCTTGTAGTCCTCTTGCGCTTTCTGCATGGTTATCCGGAGGGTTTGATAATTAGCCTGAATGGAGCTTATCCTGTCTTGAACTGCTGGAACTGAGGCTTCCGGAATGACATTAGGTAGAAATGAAGGATGGAAACCGTAGTTGGCCCAAAACGGAGATTGATTGGTGGTTGAGTGTACTGCATTGTTGTAAGCAAACTCCGCACAAGGGAGTAGAGAGATCCAGTCGTCCTGGGAGAAGGAGCAGAAGCAACGCAAATATTGTTCTAAGGTCTGGTTGGTCCTTTCAGTTTGACCGTTGCTTTGGGGGTGATAGGCTGAGGACAGGCACACCTTGATTGATAGTGCTTTGCAGAGCTCTCTCCAGAACCGGGAGGTGAATTGTACCCCTCTATCAGACACAATGCTGTCAGGAAGGCCATGGAGCCTGACTATCTCCCTTATGAAAATTTTTGCTGTTTCTGCAGCAGAAGGAGTTCCTGCCATGGGCAAGAAGTGCGCCATTTTGGATAGACGGTCCACAACTACCAGGATTGTTGTAGATTCTTCGGATGGGGGCAACTCTACTATAAAGTCCATAGATATATTTCTCCATGGTTGTTCTGGCACTGGCAGAGGACGTAACAGACCCCACGACTTGACGTTGGACCCTTTATTTCGCTGGCAGGTAGTGCAGTAGCTAACAAACTCCCTGCAATCAGATTTCAAGGTAGGCCACCAGAAGGATCGTTGGATAAGATCCGTAGTTTTCCACACTCCGAAGTGGCCAGCGAGTTGGTGGTCATGCAAGGTCTTCAGTACCTGTATTCGGGTTTGTTGCGGAACGAAGATCTTGTCCTGATGCCAGAGGTACCCTTCCTGGTTTCTTAGAGAGGATGCTTCTGGTTCCTGGCATTGGAGGGAAGCCTGTTCAAGAGAAGATCTTAGATCGGGTTGGATCAGAAGAAAGTTCTGAGGTGACAGGATTGTACTAGATATTGTCTTCTCCGGAGTATCGGGAAACATTCGGGATAAAGCATCGGCCTTTCCGTTCTTGGAGCCGGGACGGTAGGTGATGTGGAAGTTGAACCTTGAAAAGAACAGAGCCCAGCGGGCTTGACGGGGTCTCAGACGTTTGGCAGTACGGAGGTATTCGAGGTTCCGATGATCTGTAAATATTATTATGGGGTGAGCAGACCCCTCAAGAAGGTATCTCCACTCCTCTAAGGCTGTTTTAATGGCCAAGAGCTTGCGGTCTCCTACATCATAGTTCCTCTCGGGCTGGCTCATTTTCCGCGAGGAGAAGGCCACGGGGTGAAGCAAGGACTTGGGTCCCTGGCGTTGTGAAAGGACTGCCCCTGTAGCTACTTCTGAGGCATCGACCTCCAAGATGTATGGCAGGGCAGGCTCAGGGTGTTGAAGGATTGGTGCAGAGGTAAACAATAACTTTAGTCTCTCGAAAGCAGTTTGGGCTTCGGAGGTCCACTGGAAACGGGTATGTAAGCGGGTCAACTGGGTAATGGGTGAGATGATGGAGGAGAAGTTTCTTATAAACCTCCTATAGAAGTTCGCAAAGCCCACAAACCTTTGCACCCCTTTCTTATCTGATGGAGTTGGCCAATCCAGGATTGCCTGCACTTTCTGTGGATCCATAGCTACACCGCCCGTGGAGATGATCAGTCCTAGGAATTGTATTGATTTCTTCTCGAAGTCACACTTTTCCGCTTTCACATAAAGTCCATGTTTTCTTAGTGTGAGCAGCACTGTCTTTACATGGGTCCGGTGGAGCTCCAGAGTAGCCGAAAATATGAGAATGTCATCCAGATAGATGATGACGAAGTAGTCAAGATATTCCCGGAAAATATCGTTGACGAAGTGCTGAAACGTCGCCGGGGCATTACAGAGCCCAAAGGGCATTACAAGATACTCGAAGTGTCCGAACCTCGTTCTGAATGCTGTCTTCCATTCATCGCCCTCACGGATCCGAACAAGGTTATAGGCACCCCGGAGGTCGAGCTTGGTAAATACTTGGGCCGTACGGAATCTCTGGAAAAGTTCAGGAACTAATGGCAGTGGGTAGCGATTCTTTATTGTGATTTTATTGAGCTCCCTATAATCCACGCATGGTCTTAAAGACTTGTCTTTCTTCTCGACAAAAAAGATTCCGGCACCGGCAGGAGAGGAGGAAGCTCGGATGAAGCCCTTAGCCAAATTTTCATCGATATATTGTCGCAGAGTTCCCAATTCCATTTCAGAGAGAGGGAATATTCGTCCAAATGGAATCTCGGCCCCTGGAAGTAATTCTATTGGACAGTCATATGGCCGATGTGGTGGTAGAACGTCAGTTTTTTTCTTATCAAAGACATCCAGGAATTCTTGGTATGCCTGGGGTATATTCTGGTTAGTGGTAGATACAGGGTGGACTGTCAAGCAACTGGTAATGTCTCTGGGTTCAGGAATAAAGCAATGCTGCTGGCAATAGGGAGAGGTGAACAGGACCTCCTTCTTGATCCAATTGATCTGAGGGTTGTGGGCTTGGAGCCATGGAATTCCTAGGATAACTGGAGACATAGGCGAGCTTAGAGCGTCAAAGCGTATGAATTCCTGATGGCCATCAGGAGTGGTGATAAGCAGAGGGACAGTCTCCTGGGTAACAGGGCCAGAACTAGGCAATGTGCCATCGGCCAGGCGGACTTCAAGTCCCTGTTTCTTTTGGAGGAGGGGCAACTTCAGGTTTCTCACCAGGTTCAAGTCCACAAAGCAGCTGCATGCTCCAGAATCAATAATGGCCTGCAGCCGGATCTCTTCTTTTCCAAATTGCAGCGTAATGGGTAGCACTAGGTGTGAAGGAGAAGCTCCGGAAACCTGGAAATACACCGGAGGGTAGGAAGGTGGCTTCTTGGGCCTTCTGGGGCAGTTATACAAGAAATGTCCGCTTCCTCCACAATAGAGGCAGAGCCTTGATTGCATACGATGACGCCTTTCATCAGGGGTTAATGCGGAACGTAGCAGGCCGATTTGTCTAGGAACTGGGATAGGAGTACCAGTGGGAGCAGGCACTGATGAAGTGGAAACCTTAGGCGGCATCATGGCGGGCCTGGAGGACTGAGCTCGTTCGGACTGTCTCTCACGTAAACGTCGATCCAGCTGGATGGATGACTGGATGAGATCCTCAAGTGTAGTGGGGACCCCAATCCTGGCCAGCTCATCTTTCAGAGACTCAGAAAGTCCTAAGCGGAACTGGTGCTTGAGGGCAGCCTCGTTCCAGCCTGTGTCTGCAGACCACCGACGGAAGTCCACGGTATAGTCCTCCACTGGTCGACTACCCTGCTGTAGTGAATGCAGAGCGGCTTCGGCGGTGGCTGTACGCTGGGGGTCCTCGTAGAGTTGCGACATGGCTGCCAGGAATGTGTCCACTGTGTTAATGACTGGGCTTCTTTGTTCCCATAAACTGTGGGCCCAGGTCTGGGGTTCATTAGATAGCAGGGAGATGAGGAACCTGACCTT